>NC_069479.1:4601259-4625998 GCF_026875155.1 Cherax quadricarinatus
AAGACCACTTGCTGCTCACAGGAGATTTCAACATAAATCTACTAAAATGACCAGGACCCACAAGTAACCAAATTCACAAACACTAAAAAACAACTGCTTGTTGCTACCAACAATAACAAAACTTACAAGAATCTCCAAGACTAGTATCTCCTTATTAGACCACATCTGGACTAACACAATATCCCATTTAACCTTTAAACTGTCCTAATGTAGATCTACGTTGACGTGCGTAGTGCTCCAGACGTAGATCTACGTTCGGAGCACTATGCACTCAACGTAGATCAAACAGCAAGAGACTGAACAGTCCCCAAACTACCACCCAGCATCCTTAAATCAATTAACACAAAGCACCAATATGAAAAATAATACAGAATGGGTTAAATAACTAGAGACCATTCTAAATGTTACTTGTCAATCCTTACCAGCCTGATAAGAAGTCCAAAAAATTGTATTATGAAAACAGATACATAACATAAAAGGAATACAAAAAAGACCGGGAAAACCCTATCCAAAATTCTAGAAACTAAAAAGATATCCAAAAACAAAATAATCAAATTAACAAAATCAGATGAACCCCTACTCCCACCAACTGAAACAGCAAACAGACTAAAATGTTTTCCTTCTCCACATAGGAAAGAATCTAGCGAGCAAAATCCCAACTCAAACACCCTCCATCAGACTACCTAAAGGGGTACCTACCCGAATACATTTTTTCCTAGCACCAACCAAACAGAAGTCTCGCTCATCATCAACACCCTTAAAAACAAGGCAGGGAACATAAATAACTTACCACCTTTTATGTACAAAAAACCATCTCAAGTACTGTCTCCAATTATTGGGCAACACTCTTTAAACAAATCCATCGAATCCTCCACCTTCCCCAGCAATTCTCAAAATAGCGAGGGTCACCCCAATCCACAAAAGAGGTGATCAAACTGACTTGAATAACTATAAACAAATATCTAATCTACCTCTGCTCTCTAAAATCTTAGAAAAATTAATTCAGAGACAGATCTATTCCTACCTCATCTCACACAACATACTAAACCCTTGTCAATTTGGATTCAGGACTAATAAAAGCACAAATGATGCTATAATACACATGCTAGAACTAATATACAGTGCTCTCGAGAAGAAAGAAGTCACGCTGGGAATCTTCATTGATTTACGTAAAGCTTTTGATACAGTCGACCATGATTTGCTGCACATTAAATTAACGCACTATGGTATAAGAGGGCACTCCCTCAACTACCTAAAGTCATACCTTAGTAACAGAAGCCAATACGTGTACACAAATGGAGAAAACTCTTCCACTCAGCCAATCACAGTCGGTGTCCCACTCCTCTTTCTCATTTACATCAATGACCTACCGAATGCATCACAGCTACTCAAACCCATAGTATTTGCAGACGACACAACATACGTCTTCTCTCACACTGTTAATGCTGAATTGCAGAAAATATCTACCTCGATGATGACAAATAAGCTTACCCTCAATACTGACAAAACCTATTTCATTCAGTGTGGAAACAGAGCTGCAAATGCTCCACTTAACATAATGCTAAACAGATCACCCATCACATGACTCACAGATGGAAAATTCCTAGGAATCCACCTTGACAGCAGCCTCAAATTCCAGATACACATACAACAAATTTCTAGGAAAATCTCTAAGACAGTGGGCATACTATCAAAGATACGATACTATGTTCCACAATCAGCTCTCCTTGCACTGTATCACTCATCTACCCTTATCTCACATATGGAATTTTTGTATGGGGATCAACAACATTAAATTACCTAGGACCACTAATAACCCAACAAAAGGCTGCAGTCAAAATGATAACAAATTCCCACTCTGACAACATACTCAACCAATATTCAAAAGTCTAAAACTGCTCACCGTTAAGAACATCCATACTTATTCATGTGCCTACTACATACATAGAACACTACACTCAAACATAAACCCTCCACTCAAACTTCTCCTCACCAGCCTTAACAGGACACACGTCCACAACACAAGACACAGATCTCTTTTTGATGTACCCCGTGTCTGTATCTCACTATGTAAAAACTCAATGCACATAAAGGGCCTCAAAATTTGGAATTCATCACCAGTAAATACTAAAGTAACCAGGTCTGAACACCAGTTTACGACTCTTCTCAAAAACCACCTACATACCCTAAACTAAATACTCAATACTCAATATTTAACTGTACCAAAAAATTATCCAAATCTTAAACTTCAAATCTAGATTCCCAAAGTTCATACATTATTAATCCTACTTTGTAGTATAAATACCTACCCAAAACAATACTGATTTACACCCAATTGTAGCATTTTCACACTGTAAACTACTTTCAACAACTCACAATGTTATATTCCTTAATTTAAGTTCAATATTCATTAATGAAACTATTGTAATTAGAATAAAACAACTGCTATAAACAAAGATGATGTATAATTTAAACTACGATCAATTTCTTTAGTATTAAGTAGTATGTAAGCCATTAAATTAAGTCTGCCCATAATGCCTAGGCATGATAGTGGCTCTCTTTGTGCTGTTTATTTATTTATTTATTTATTTATTAATGTATTTATTTATTTATTTATTAATTTGAACATGATACAGGGAAGTACAAGGAATACAATTTTTAAAGTGCAGCATGCCAAAGCCCCTTGTATGCAGAGCATTATGGGCAGGCTTAAAGTTAACTTAAGATTAACTAAGCAATGATATATTCAGTGTACAAAAATTATTGTAAAGAGACAACAATTTAGTACAAATAGTATTACAAAGACAGGTCATATGGTCATTTACTGTGTTGCTGTGAAATCAGTAGAAGGGAGTATTCTGTTGGGTAGTGAAGTTAAATAGTAACAAAGTTTGATTGGGTCACAGGATGACATTTATGAGATACAATAATGAAAAACATTTATGAGATACTTTTTCAGTTTTTTATTTATTTTGGGGGTGAATAATGATTTTTGAGAAGAGACTTGAATTTATGAACAGGTAGTGTTTCTTTTATATTCACAGGTAATAAAATTCCAGATTTAAGGGCCTTTATGTGCATTGATTTTGCATAGAGTAAATTTGGACACGAGGAACATCAAAGAGTGATCTGTGCCTGGTTATGGTCATGTGTTCTGTTGAGGTTGGTAAGGAGATGTTTGAGGGGAGGGTTAATATCAGATTTTAAGTGTTCTATGTATGTAATAGGTGCAGTAAAAGTATGGATGTTTTGTATGGGGAGTAGTTTAGAGTTTTTGAAAATTGGGTGGAGTGTGCTGCCAATAGTGGGAAATTTTTTTATCATTCTAGCTGCAGCCTTTTGTTGGGTAATTAGTGGTCTGGGGGTGGTTTATTGTTGTTGAGGCCCCATGCACAAATTAAATAGGTGAGAATAGGGGGAAATAAATTTAGTGATAAAAGAGCCAGGAGGGCTGACTGTGGAACATAGTACCGTATCTTCGATAGTATGCTTACTGTCTTGGAATTTTTTTTTTTAAATTTGTTGTATAAAGTGTTTGAAAAATTTTAGTCTATTATCAAGGTGGATTCCTAAGAATTTTCCATTTTGAGTTTTGTGATAGGTGATCAATTTATCAAATTAAAGTTAAGAGACACATCTGTAACTCTGTTACCAAAAATGAAAAGAAGTAGATTTTGTCAATGTTTAGAGTAAGTTTGTTGGGCCTCATCCAGTTGTTATTTTTTTGTAATTCCGATTACAATACAGTGGACCCCCGCATAGCGATATTTAAACCGTGCAAGAGAGCTCATTGTTTTTGCGAAATTATCGTTATGCGAATGAATTTTCCCCATAAGAAATAATGGAAATCAAAATTTAATCCGTGCAAGACACCCAAAAGTAGAAAAAAAAATTTTAAACCACAGAAATATACATTTTCCACACACAAACATGCACAATATAGAGTAGTACATGCACAATATAATTTTTGCATGTACTACTCTAAATAAATGAAGAATAAAATGACACCTTTATTGAAGATGCAGCAATGACTGATGAGACACTGTGTCCCCGGGAGTGCCTTTTCCTCCTGATACTGTAGGTCCTGTTTGGCATTTTCTTCCAAAACAGGGCCCTTTTCACACTGGTGTATGCCACTACATTCTTAAATTTTCAAAACCAACCTTTGCTGGGTTTAAATTCACCAATATGAGCACTAGTTTTCCCGGTATTTTTCCCTGTTCACCTGGGGGTTAGTCGACTGGTTGGGGTTGCATCCTGGAGATAAGATAAGGACCCCCCAAAGGAAATAATTAGACAGTCTTCAATGACACTGACTTTTTTGGGTTATCCTGGGTGGCAAATCCTCTGGGATTAATTGTTTCTTCGTATTCTCAATAAGCCACACCAACAATGGTGCTACAGCAGCAGCAGCAGCTGACAGTGCTACAGCAGCAGCAGCAGCTGACAGTGCTACAGCAGCAGCAGACGATGCTACAGCAGCAGCAGACGATGCTACAGCAGCAGCAGACGGTACTACAGCAGCAGCAGACGATGCTACAGCAGCAGCAGACGGTACTACAGCAGCAGCAGCAGCTGACGGTGGTACAGCAGCAGCAGCAGCTGACGGTGCTACAGCAGCAGCAGCAGCTGACGGTGGTACAGCAGCAGCAGCAGCTGTACCACCAATAGTAGCGATGGTTGATTGGGGTTTATTATACAACCTGGCCAGCTCGGAGACACGCACTCCACTTTCATACTTATCAATGATCTTTTTCTTCATCTCTATAGTAATTCTCACCCTTATTGCTGTAGGGTTGGTACTAGAAGCTTTCTTGGGGCCCATGGTCACTTATTTGCAGATAAAATCACCAGAAACACTGTAATAATACGAAATGTTCCGATTGTATGCTTGGATGTTACCGCGGAGGCTGGCTGGTAAACAATGCCACCGGCGGAACATGTGAGGCTGGCTAAGGGCGCACATTAGACACGTCTCGGACGAACAGCGTTGAGCGGGTTTTTTAGCGGTATGCGAGGCAAAATCTTGGCGATAAAATGTAGCGGTATGCGGATTTAACGTTATGCAAGGCCAACGGTATGCGGGGGTCCACTGTATTGGCTAGCATGACTGGGCTCGGGTGAGAGAAGACGTATGTAGTGTCATCTGCAAATGTGGGTTTGAGTAGTTGCGATGCATTTGGTAGGTCATTTCGATGCATTTGGTAGGTCATTTATGTATATGAGAAATAGAAGAGGGCCTAGGACACTTCCCTGTGGGACACCAACTGTAATTGGCTGTGCGGAAGAGTTTGCCCCATTTGTGTACACATATTGGCTTCTGTTGCTGAGGTATGACTTGAGGTAGTTGAGGGAGTGCCCTCTTATGCCATAGTGCGACAATTTTATGTGGAGCAAGTCATGGTTAACTTTATCAAAAGCTTTACATAAGTCAATGAAGATCCCCAGTGGGGGTTGAGTATGTTGTAGGAGATGAGGTAGGAATAGATATGCTTATGAATTAATTTTTCAAAGATTTTAGAGAGAGGGTGTAAGTTGGATATTGGCCTATAGTTATTCAAGTATGTGTGGTCTCCTCCTTTATGGATCGGGGCGACCCTTGCTATTTTGAGAACTGTAGGAAAGGTAGAGGATTCAATGGATTTGTTGAAGAGTGTTGCAATGATTGGTGATAGCACCTGTGACACTTTTTTGTATATAAAGGGTGGTAAGGCATTTATATCTCCTGTCTTGTTTTTTAGTGTGTTGATAATAAGGGAGACTTCAGTTGGGTTAGTCGGAGCTAGGAACAGTGTGTTCGGGTAGTTGCCAGTGAGGTAGTCATTGGGTAGGGTATCTGAGCTTGGGATTTTATTGGCAAGGTTTTTTCCTATAGTGGAGAAGAAATCATTGAGTTTGTTTGCTGTTTCAGTAGGTGGGAGTTGTAGCTCATCTGGTTTTGTTAATTCAATTTCACTATTTCGTGTTATCTTTTTTGTTCCTAGAATTTCTGACAGGATTTTCCAGGTCTTTTTTATATCACCTCGTAAGTTGGATAATCTGTTCTCATAATACAGTTTTTTAGCCCTTCTTATAAGGCTGGTTAGGATTGACGAGTAACGTTTTGTTTGGTCTCTGGTTATGTAGCCCATTCTGTACTGTTTTTCGTATAGGTTTTGTATTTATGGATTTGAGGATGCTGGGTGTTAGCCAGGGACTGTTCAGTCTCTTAGCTGTCATCTGTTTAGTTTTTTAAGGGCAGTGCTTGTTATAGAGGTATTGGGTCTTTTTCAGAAAATTATTAATACATTCATCAATATCTGTATAGATTTCTAGCTCAGTGTATCAGTCAATGTTTGTCACTGCTGCTGTGAAGTTATTAATAGCTGCCTCATTGTGAAGCCTGAAAGTGACTTTAGTAGTGTCTAGGGGTAATTTGCCAAGGTTTGTTATGAGGAATGTAGGGTAGTGGTCTGTGGTATTATCTGTGATTATGCCTGATCTTAAGGGGGATATGGTGTTGGTCCAGATGTGGTCTAGTAGGGAAACACTAGTCTCTGTAACTCTTGTAGGTTTTGTTACTGTTGGTAGCAACATGCAGTTACTCATTGTGTTTGTGAATTCAGTAACGTGTGGGTCCTGGTCTTGTAGATTTATATTGAAGTCACCTGAGAGTAGAAAGTGATCTTTGTTCATGCGTGCATCAGTTATCATACTTCCTAGGTTTTCACTAAAACGGCTAATGTTTGACTGTGGTACTCTGTAGATGTTTATCACTCTGAGAGGTTTTTGAAGGTATTTGGATTTGAATTTAGCTATTATATATTCCCCATGTTCATCCCTTGTGCAAGTATTAGTGATACATTCTAGTTGGTCTGAGTAGTACATAGCTGTGCCACCCCCTTGTTGATCTGGCCTACAGGTGTGTATGGCTGTGTAACCAGGAATGGCATAGCCAGGTTTCGGTGAGAGTAATGATGGACATACTGGCATGCAGGGAATTTAGTAATGCTATGAGGTCATCATAATGTTTGCTGTACCCCATTATTGTAATTTCATAATCTCAATGTAACTTTGCAAAGAAATAAACTGTTTGTTTGTTAGACTGACTGATATCCACACTCTTGACCCATTGTCCAGTGCACATTTCATGAGCATACAACCTGAGCCACTTTGTCCTGTTGTGTACAAACAAAAACTTGTCCGTCAATAACCAAGAGAACATACGAAAACCATGGCAATTTTTTCTCAAACACCTCATTCAAAAACTGATTTATTCGACAAGTAATGCAATCAACAATCGAGGTTCAACTCTGCATGCGTGTGTGTGTGGTGTACTCACGTATTTGTGGATGCAGGGGTCAAGCCACAGCTCCTGGCCCCACCTCTTTGCAGGTTGCTACTAGGTCCACCTTCTCCCTGGCCCTGTCTCTTAACTGGCCACTGTTCAGAAAGAAATGAGCTTATACACGATAACCAGTATAGTTTTAGGGATGGGAAATCCTGTGTCACAAACCTACCGGAGTTTTACGACAAGGTTACAGAAGTAAGACAGAAGAGGGAGGGGTGAGTAGATTGCATTTTCTTGGACTATAAGAAGGCTTTCGACACAGTTCTGCACAAGAAATTAGTGAAAAAAGCTAGAAAAGCATGCAAGAATAACAGGAAAGGCATGGCAAAGGATCAGGGAATACCTCACAGGCAGGAAATGAGTGATGGTACACAACAAGGTATCAGAGTGGGCGCATGTGATGAATAGGGTTCCACAAAGGTCAGTCTTAGGGCCAGTGTTGTTTCTGGTATATGTGAATGACATGACAAGAGAAACAGATTCAGAGGTGTCCCTGTTTGAAAACGATGTGAAGCTAATGCAGACAATTCAAGCAGAAGAGGATCAGGTAGGACTACAAAGGGATCTGGACAGGCTGCAAACCTGGTCCAACAAGTATGTAGCTTTTCAAATTAAACCCCACCAAGTGCAATATCATGAAGCCTGAGGAAAGTCATGAAGCTTGGGGAAGGTCGAAGACTGCAGATAGAGTACATGCAATGGGGTTGAAGGCTGCAAACCTCACTACCAAACACATCTCCTGAGATGCACATTAACCAAATAACTGCCATAGCACATGGGCATCTGGCAAACTTGAGAATAGTGTTTTGACACCTAAGGAGTCATTCAAGACACTGTACACTGTGCAGCACCAGTATAAAAATCCACACCTTGTCAAGCATGTCAAGAAATTAGAGAAAGTGCAAAGGTTTGCAACAAGACTAGTCCCAGAGCTAAGGGGTATGTCCTATGAGAAGAGGTTAAGGGAAATCAATCTAACGACACTGGAGGACATAGGCAGGGATATGGAGGACGTGATAACAATGTAAAAAATACTGAAAAGAATTGACAAAGTGGACAGGGACAGAATGTTTCAGAGATCGGACACTGCAACATGGCATCACATCTAGAAGTTGAAAACTAAAACGAGTGACAGGGATGTTAGGAAGTATTTCTACAGTCACAGAGTTGTCACAAAGTGGAAAAACAGGAGAGTGATGCAGTGGAGGCAGAATCCATAAACAGCTTTAAGAAGAGGTACAATAAAGCTCTGGGAGCAAAGTGGACCTTGTAGTGATCAGCAAAAAGGAGGGGCCAGGAGCTGTGACTCAACCTGTGCAACTACAAGTAGGCGAGTACACGGAGACACTAGTTTAATGGGGCAACAATGCGAAAAACATTCCCACAGTTTCTACTTGTTTGGTGTGCAAAAAATTTCCAAGCAAAATGTACAGTAAATAATGTACTGTATATAAATGACTAGTTAATTATGAATATATACATTATAGGAATTAAGTTAATTCTGTATGCCGGCTACAGTGCAAAGCTCTGTTCCACCATGGCTCAGAAAATCGCTCCCATCGTGCCCTCATCCTCATATCTGACAGACACGAGGTGTAATCCATTGCTCCCTGTCTTCCTTTGCAGATGACACTCAAATTTCCATGACGTGTCCGGTGTCCTCCATCGAAGACATACTAGACTCCAAAGCAGACATCAACCAAATCTTTAAATGGGCTGAACACAATATGAAGCTCAATGAAGGAAATTTCAACTACTCAGATATGGAAAACTTGAGGAAATTAAATTTTATCAGAGTATAAAACAAATTCTAACCACACAACAGAGCAAAAAACTAATATGAAAGATCTGGGAGTGATAATGTCAGAGGATTTCACCTTCATACACCACAATAATGTATCTACCTCATCTGCTAGGAAAGTCATAGGATGGATAATGAGAACCTTCTAAATTTGGGATACAATGCCTATGGTGATTCTCTTCAAATCGCTTGTTCCCTCTAGGCAGGAATATTGCTGGGTTTCAAATTGCCCACTTCAAGGTAGGCAAAACTGCTGACCTGGAGAATGTACAGAGAACTTTCACAGTATGCATAAGTACAATAAAGTATCTAAATTACTGGGAACAGTTGAAGCCCCTTGATTTGTATTCCCTGGAATGCAGGTGAGAAAGATACATATTAATATACACTTGGAAAATCCTAGTGATCAATACCAAATTTGCACATGAAAATCACTCCCTATGAAAGCAAGACTAGGCAGGAGATGCAACATTCCCTCAATGAGAAGCAGGGAGGCCACGAGTTACCTCGAGTTTACCTGGAGAGAGTTCCGGGGGTCCACGCCCCCGCGGCCCGGTCTGTGACCAGGCCTCCTGGTGGATCAGAGCCTTATCAACCAGGCTGTTACTGCTGGCTGCACGCAAACCAACGTACGAGCCACAGCCCGGCTGATCAGGAACCGACTTTAGGTGCTTGTCCAGTGCCAGCTTGAAGACTGCCAGGGGTCTGTTGGTAATCCCCCTTATGTATGCTGGGAGGCAGTTGAACAGTCTCGGGCCCCTGACACTTATTGTATGGTCTCTTAACGTGCTAGTGACACCCCTGCTTTTCATTGGGGGGATGTTGCATCGTCTGCCAAGTCTTTTGCTTTCGTAGTGAGTGATTTTCGTGTGCAAGTTCGGTACTAGTCCCTCTAGGATTTTCCAGGTGTATATAATCATGTATCTCTCCCGCCTGCATTCCAGGGAATACAGGTTCAGGAACCTCAAGCGCTCCCAGTAATTGAGGTGTTTTATCTCCGTTATGCGCGCCGTGAAGGTTCTCTGTACATTTTCTAGGTCAGCAATTTCACCTGCCTTGAAAGGTGCTGTTAGTGTGCAGCAATATTCCAGCCTAGATAGAACAAGTGACCTGAAGAGTGTCATCATGGGCTTGGCATCCCTCGTTTTGAAGGTTCTCATTATCCATCCTGTCATTTTTCCAGCAGATGCAATCAATACAATGTTATGGTCCTTGAAGGTGAGATCCTCCGACATGATCACTCCCAGGTCTTTGACGTTGGTGTTTCGCTCTATTTTGTGGCCAGAATTTGTTTTGTACTCTGATGAAGATTTAATTTCCTCGTGTTTACCATATCTGAGTACAGTGGACCCCCGCATACCGCACGCATCGCATACCGTACAATCCGCATACCGTTCGCTTTTTTCGCAAAAATTTTGCCTCGCATACCGCCCAAAAACCCGCTCACCGCTCTTCGTCCAAGACGCGTCCAATGTGCGGCCTGAGCCACGCTCACATGTTCCGCCGGTGGCATTGTTTACCAGCCAGCCTCCACGGTAACATCCAAGCATACAATCGGAACATTTCGTATTATTACAGTGTTTTTGGTGATTTTTTCTGGAAAATAAGTGACCATGGGCCCCAAGAAAGCTTCTAGTGCCAACCTGTTATGGGGCTATAGGACCCAACATGTATTTATAAGTAACAGTTACTCTGAAATACCTAATTATATTGAATTGATGGGGACTCAGTTCTAAATGTCATAAGGACTGATCAACCTTATGACTGAGAGGCAGCTGGGTCAAGCCTATTTTTCTCAATATAATAGGTTATACTACAGACACACACACAATTTAAATAAGTAGTTTATAAAGTTGTATTTCTTTTTGTAAAAGTAAAATTAAGGTGTGGTAGAATTGTGGTAACTGGAGAATTGTGCTTGGCAACAGTCTTTTGTTTTGGTGGGAGGAGCTTAGCCAGGCTCTCTCTCTCTCTCTCCCCCTCACTGACTCCCTCTCTCTGTGGCTGACCTTCAACCTGGCAGGATCTCTGGGTCCTTCTCCTATCTTTTGGGGCATCATGTGTGCTCCAGGGGTGAGTTTTTATAATTTAAGTTGTGGCCACCATACCCAGGGTGACTAAAGTGTGTCAAAACACTGGTTAGCCCAGAGTTATGTCAAGAAGAGAGAAGGATAAAAGTTGTTGGAACACACCATGTGGAGAACAGGTATGGAGTGTGTAGATTTTGTTGTGAAAATGTGAGGCTGTGATTGTATATTCTGTACATATCTATTGAGAATACAGTTATATTTTTATAGTAGTAGTTTACATAACCTGTGAAGAGGGCTGGTGAAAGGGTATCAGAGACACTCAAGATGATCAGCCATGATGTAAGTATTACCCCTAGACAGATAAGGCCATTAAGTAAAAAGCTACCCCACACTAGAACATGTAGTGAGAACCTTACTATCAAAGTAATAAGGGACAACCAACGTAACAACCCTACAGCAATAAGGGTGAGAATTACTATAGAGATGAAGAAAAAGATCATTGATAAGTATGAAAGTGGAGTGCGTGTCTCCGAGCTGGCCAGGTTGTATAATAAACCCCAATCAACCATCGCTACTATTGGTGGTACAGCTGCTGCTGCTGCTGCTGCTGCACCACCGTCAGCTGCTGCTGCAATGTCAGCTGCTGCTGCACTGTCAGCTGCTGCTGCACTGTCAGCTGCTGCACTGTCAGCTGCTGCTGCACTGTCAGCTGCTGCTGCAACTGTCAGCTGCTGCTGCTGCTGTAGTTTCCGTCTGCTGCTGCTGTACTCGTCTGCTGCTGCTGTAGCATCGTCTGCTGCTGCTGTAGCATCGTCTGCTGCTGCGGGAGCATGTCGGCTGCTGCTGTACCTGTCTGTTGCTGCTGTAGCATCGTTTGCTGCTGCTGTAGCATCGTCTGTTGCTGCTGTAGCATCGTTGTTGCTGCTGTACCACCGTCAGCTGCTGCTGCTGCTGCTGCTGCTGTAGCACCGTTGTTGGTGTGGCTTATTGAGAATACCAAGAAACAATTAACCCCAGAGGATTTGCCACCCGGGGAAACCCCAAAAAAGCGTGTTCGAAGCTGTCTAATTATTTCCTTTGGGGGTCCTTAATTTTGTCCCCCGGGGATGCAACCCACCATCGACAAACCCCAGGTAAACGGGGAAAATGCCTGGAACTAGTGCTCTATTGGTGAATTTAAAGCCAGCAAAGGTTTGGGGTTTGAGTTTTTTTAAAGAATCGTAGTGCATACACAGTGTGATGGGCCCTGTTCGGGAAGAAATCCCAAAACAGGACCTACAGTACTCGGGGGAAAAAGGCACTCCCGGACACAGTGTTCATCGTCTTTGCTGCATCTTCAATAAAGGTAAGTGTCATTTATTTTTCATTTGTAGAGTAGTACATGCAAATAATATTGTGCTGTATACTCTACTATTGTGCAGATCCTTCTTTTTGTGTGTGGGAAAAATTTATTTTCTTTGGGTTTAAAAATTTTTTTTTCATATTTTTGGGTGTCTTGCACGGATTTTTTGATTTCATTTTTTCTTATGGGGAAAATTCATTCGCATAGAAATTTCGCAAAAAATCAGCCTCTTGCAGGTTTAAAAGTCGCTATGCAGGGGTCCCTGTAATTGAAATTTCCATGTTGAACTTCATATTGTTTTTTGACCCCACGAAAGATTTGGTTGTGCCCGCCTGGAGCCTTGCAGTGTCGAAGGGAAACACTGTATGCAGATTCGTTTCCTCCCGTTTGAAGTGTAAAAGGGACATTATATGTTCTTTTTCGAGAGAAGAAAAGTCCCAAAGGGGACTAAAACTTGGGAGACTTTACAAAGAACGGGGGCATGATGGACCCCGGGAAATATGAACCAGAGTGTGCCAAGTTCAATGGCAACGCGAGGGGGTTTTTACATCAAAACCGCGACCCTAGAACAGGGGGGTCAGGGGTATTTACCACCAATTTCCTCAATTTTTTCCAGATTCACTCATAGAAAAGAAGAGTGTGGTGGAAAATAGTTCGCCAGCAAGGGGGCGTTTAGCTTCAGGATGACACGGGGACGACGCACGTTCGCTTAAAATCAATAAGTCTCTCCCCATGTTCTATTGTACCGGTACCCCCGCCCCCGCGCGCATTTCAAAAGTACTGCCGGCAAAGCGGGACCCCCAAGGCACGCACTTCTGAGAAAGGGCCTTAGGTTTGGGGGAAAAGAATGAGAAGTGCGGGGAAAATGAACGAAAATGTGTAGGAGCTCATCAATGGAGGATGAAAAAGGAACCTCACTAAAAGCAGTGAGTTGCGAGTAAAGATCCCAATTTGCCCGATCAAATTGCCAGCGAGGGCTACGGAAAGGTGGTGAATAGGAAGGAGAAGTAAGAATGATTGGAAAATGATCGCTGTCATGTAAGTCCGGTAGAACAGACCAGGTGAAGTCTAGTGCAGTGGAGGAAGAGCAGACTGATAGATCGATGCAAGAGAGAGTATGAGTACGAGGATCAAAATGGGTGGGAGTACCCGTATTTAAAACATGGAGGGGGTGAGAGGCGAGAAAAGCCTCCAACTGGATGCCACGTGAGTCACAATGAGACCCCCCCCCAGAGGAAATGGTGGGCGTTAAAATCACCAAGTAACAGAAGTGGTGGTGGTAAGGATGAAACAAGAAAGGCAAAGTCTGGGATAGAAAATGCTCGAGAAGGAGAGAGATATAAAGAACATATTGTAAACCACTTATTCAAGTGGATACGGGCTGCAGTGTAATGCAGCGAGGTATGGACAAATAGTTGACAGTACGGAATATCATTGCGTAGAAGAAGGGCACTTTCATTAAAGGTCCCATCTGAGAAAGGATCTGAAGAATACAATAAATTATAGCCTGAGATAGGTTGGAAAACAGCTGAGTGTAATTTTGGTTCTTGTAAGCAAGCACCAACAGGGGAAAACCTGGAAAGCAACATCTGAAGCTCACCCCGATTACCCTGAGGCCGCGGATATTCCACTGTAAATAGGCCATGATTGGCGATGAAGAAAATACCAGGAATCCGTAGGGAAAGGCACCTACGGACTAGAGGGGTTAGAAAAGTCAACGTGTGGTGGCATTGGAAGACGTTCAAGCAGCGAAGGAACGGAGCATTGCGAAGAATGGGGTTGTGAAGATGGAGGAGAGGGAAGAGAAGGAACAGGAAGTGAATCAGTGTCCATTGAAGGTTTAGTCTCTGCAATATATTCTGAAATGGCTTCAAGTGTTTCTGAATTCAAAGATGTATGGGAGACCATATTGGAGATAGAAGGGGGAGGGTGAGTAAAGATTGGGACAGTAATGGACTGTACCAAAGTAGAGGGGGAGGAAAGAGTGTAAGGGACTGGAGATGAAGTGTGGGGGGGGACAGAAAGGCAGAAACCCTGGGAGGTGGCGAGGAAGAGGGAGAAACTTGGGAGGGGACGGTGTTGAAGGCATAGTACGGAGGAGGAGGGTGAATCTCTCACACTTGCTAAAAGCCAGAGAGAGGGGAAGAACTAGGCACAGAGACTGGAATAGGTACAGTGTGGAGGTGGAAGAAGGTGAAGGAAGGGGCAAAGAAGAATTTGAGTCACATGTGGATTTTTGGACTTCTGAGAAAGTAGGGGCGAATTTGGTATACAGGTGTCGCGTACGAGGTCTTGTCGATTACTGGGCTTGTGACGGAAGGACGCGAAGATGTGGGGGAGTGAAAGAAAACAGACTGGTTGTAGTCGGGACGTCAAGAGCCAAGGACAGCAAAAGGATTAGATGCCGGAGTTGCTATGGGAGGTAACAACAGAGGAGCTGCAGAAGATGGACCCAGAAGTGGGGGGATGATTTGAAAAACACGAGAATAAAAACACAGGGTAGTCTCCCTTGGAGCAGAGATGAGTACTGCCATAAGCAAAGGAGACCCTCTGCCTCTTTGAGGGCAAACGGATTTCCACGTTTCATTAATTAACCTGGCAACAGCGGGAGTACGAATGGGTAGGCTTCATTTCATAAGGCAAAGATAGGAGTTACTACAAGATTTAATATAATGGTCTCTGCACCACAGACTGGGCATTCGCTATAGATCTGCAATATTTCGCTGGTGACACAAAACCGCCAGCAAGTTTCTCTACACTGTAGCGGTGTCAGGTATCAACCTTTCGAACTTGTAAAACGATGTCCCGAGACAATAATCTGCGACATCTACAGAGGACCGGGAGTTTCTCGTCTGTCAAAAGTTAAACGAGCCACATTGCCAAGGGAAACGTCTTTCCCGCCCACTGGCATGAAGAGACAAAGTGTCTACTTTGAGGATTGGGAGATCCTGGAGCCTTCCAGCTGTTCAAGAATGTCAATGCCACATGACTGGAATTCGTGTTGGACTCCAGGTATGGAGGGCAATGACAGTACCACGTAAATAAATAGAGGAGAAAGAATGTTTTTCAATAGAGATAGGAGTAGAATCGTTATTCGCAAGGAGAGAAAGATCATGAGCTTGGTAGCCATTCTGGACAGTGACGATGCACACCGCTCAGAGCATGAATGCGAATATCTCTACACAACATACGCAGGAGCGCTTCCAAAACTAATGGTCAGAAAGCTAGCAGAAAAAGAAAGACCGTCGGACTTAATGAAAAGAATTTAGTTAAGTAAAGAATTGTGTGGTCCGGAAACTGAGCGAGGGAAGAGGGAGTGCAATTACGTTCGGACTTTCTGATCCGAGTATAATGGGAGAAGGTAAACGAAGGAGCATCATCAAGGAGATTGATGGATGGCGTTTAGGAGTAGGACCATAGATTGGTCCGGCGTGAAATGGTCTGGTGAGTCGAAAATTGCCGAACCGTAGAGGTAGAGGCCGGAAGCATATGTCAAAGGAAGCTTGAAGGTCAGAAACAAATACGAAGGTTCAGACAGGTCGAAGCCCCCGGTACCGGAAGCGGGTGAGGAAACAGCACCAGCAAGCAGGTCAGGTGGCATCAGGATTGTCCCGAAAGAGTGGTCTCAAAAACAAAGGCAGGGTAACAGAAAGGGGACGGCGATATCAAGAAAGAGGAGGCCCCGGGGGTGTAGTGGTTTCATAGATTAAGGGTTCCCTCCATGGTTCTAGTTACCTCTTTACTTTTTGTTTTTAAGTAAAAAAAAGAAAAGAGAAAAAGAAAATTAAAAAATACAAAAAAGAGAAAAAAAAAAAGGGGGAAGGCGTGGGAGGCATAAGTTCCAGGAGGAATGAAAGGTCCGAAATCTCCCTCCTCTGCCCCAAGATGACCGTCAGCAACCGCTAGTAGCGCAGATGCAGCACTGGGAACCCTCTGCCATATCCCCTACCCTCATGCCAGAAAACCTCCAAGGTCCGGGATAGCAACCCACATCTGTCCAAGCACTCGGTGGAACACAAGAGGAGGGGGCGGCCGGATATCCGCCACCGGATATCGGCGCACCCAACCCCCCGGAATCCGAAAGGTGGCATCTAGAGAAACAGCCCGTCGCCCGAAAGACACCCAAAGCTATCTCCAGGATACCAGAGGGATCGTGACATCCCAGAGGCGATCCAGATTCCAACGGCAAACTACTGCCACCGCCAAGAACCTCAACGGAATGGGATGAACCCCCGGTATCTTTCCCTACCGTAGAACTATAGCGCACCTGTGGGAGGCAAATCCTAAAGACAAAAAAGAGGAGGGACAAAAAGGGATGGCGGGTGGAGGAGGAGGAAAGGAAAAGGGAGACGGGATAGGGAGGGGGAATTGGGGGGTAATTAGGTTCGCAGTCTGAGGAATGCAGACCGACAGGTCTGATTCCTCAGACCAATAGCTTCTTCAACCACAACAAGGAGCCCCCCTTAAGAGGTGACATCTTCAGCAACAATCCACCGTCTGTGGACTTTTAAGTCCTTTCGCCTACCGTATCTATACTCTCCGATGACTTAACCTTTACGGCATTAGGTCAATGTCGTGTCTCCTTCCTTAAGTTAAATGAGACCTGGCCTGGCTAGGGTTGGGGCAATTGGCTTGGGGCCGGTGGGGGACTTGGACTCTGCCTCGCACGGGCCAGCAGCCCTGCTGAAGTGTTCCTTCTTTCTTATGTTCTTTATGTACCTATTTACCCCCCACATCTCTCTCCTCAACTTGGTATTCTAGTTTCCCTGTCTGTTTCTGGTCATTACAACTTAACAATGATTGTGAATCTATACTTTCCATTCGCAGTATTGATTATCTGAGAGGCCTGCCCCTCTGGTACCGTATCTTTTTTATAACCTCCTCGCTCTCTTCTCTCTCTCTTCACCTCCTCAACCTATATTCTAGCAGTCTTTGGTCTTTTCTCAGTCAGTTATAAACCCTTTAAATGGTTCTGATCCTCTTCCATGCTAAACAGAAATGTGTACGGTCCTTGCATAAGGAACGTTAGAGGGGAAACGAGATGGCGAAGGATAATAACTGGGACAACAACCCGCATTGAGTAATTAAATTCCATGGGGCGTCTCTCATCACTGCCGTTATTCAGCTATTGTGTGTATCTCATTTATTTAATTAATCGGTATTAGATTTTTGCCCCGTGGTGTGTTGTACCCAAGTACAACACACACGACAAAACCCAGCACACAACACACACACACACACACACACACACACACACACACACACACACACACACACATATAAATATATATATATATATACCAAATATAATATAAAAATATATTATATAAATATAATATAAATTATATATATATATATAAATATATATATAATATACTATAAAAATATAAATATATAAATATATATAAATATATATATAGTATATATATTAAATAAATATATATATTATAGTATATATATATATGTGCGTCGCCGATATGTAAAACTGATCACACTAGCAAACTCATTTAAAATCAATCCTTTCTGAAATTTTCTCTATACGTTAAAAGATATTTTTTTTTTCATTAATGTTATGTAAAATTTTTTTAATAATACACTCAAAAGAATCGTAGAAAACTTACCAAACCTTATTTTAACAAGAGCAAATTATTTTAGCCTAACCCCAACTAAATAAATTTTTAGATTTGTTTACAGTAATTTAATACATAAACAACACAGTGAAATATATTTTTTTTTCGTAGGGTTCAGAATGATTTTGGCGAAATTATTAATACACAAATTTTCACTTGTCTTATATGGCAAGATGAGGCGTTGCTATTTATAGCCAAAGAGTGGCAAGTTCTTCTGCCTAATCGGCACGACATATATAATAAATATATATATATAATATATAGTATATTATATATATATATATATATATATATAATATAAATATATATAATATATATATATATATATATAATATATATAAATAAATATATAAATATATATATATATATAAATATAAATATATATATATATATAGTAAGTATGTAAGTTGTATATATATATAATATAATATATATATATAAATATATATATATATATTATATAAAAATATATAATATATAAATTATATATAAAATGTCGATTGCCGAATATGTAAAACTGGTCAATTACTAGAACTCACTAAAATTAAGTCCTTTCGGTAATTTTTCTCTTATACGATGAAAAGATGATATTTTTTTTTTTCATTTAATGTTAATGAAAAAAATCTTTAATTTAGGCCGCCCAAAAGAATCTTAGAAAACTTACCTAACCATAATATAACAAAACAATTTTATTTTAGCTAACACCAACCTAAATATATTATAAATACGTTTACAATAATTTAGTAGCTTAAACAAACACAATCGAGAATATATTTTTTTCGTTGGGTTCATCAGAATTTTGGTGAAATTATTGCAATACTACAAATATTCACTTTGTCCAATAATGGCAAGATGACGTATTGCTTTTAAGCCAAGACGCAAATTCTCCTATTCGGCACGACAATATAATATATATAATAATATATATATATATATATATATAATATTATATATATATTATATATTATATATATATAAAATATAAAATTATATATATATATATATATATATTATATGCAATAAGATCACAGTAAAAACAGGTGATTTCGAGAATATTGCAAAACAACCACTACTGAAGAATAGAGAAATTTTCCAAGCGCTTTCGTGACTACTCACATTATCATGGGAACTATGAAAGTAAAGTAAATATTCCAAAATTTATGGAAAATATGGAGTGATTTGAAATATCCAAGAAAGTAATTGATAAATCTTTAACGTTTGCTAAGAAAACTTTTCTTACAATCCCAAAAGGGCAAACTGCCTATCAAATATAAAAATATGTTGGTTCTCCCTTACCAATTGAAAACTGGTTGATATGCCTCTCTTCTACAGACTTCTTTAATATAAAGTTTGTTATTCAAAAATCTTGATAAGTAAAAAATACTTTTGATTAAAGAGATTCCGCCCCAAAATGCTTGATGGATGTGTCTATAAAGATTCCTTGTAAAAAATATTGCGAAAAGTTTATTACGTCAAACTGGTAAAAATCCACGAACTAAGATTAAAACCAACATAAAAATAGCATTAGAAACTGAGACAAGATACCAATGGCTCTATTTATTCATGTAAGAGATTTTACCATCCAATTGATTTTCCAAAAAGTCTGATGAAAGGTAGATCAAGCAAGTCCATGGTCGACAGAATATAATTGAATCTGTTCATAAAAAGCAGTTTTGACAATAATATGAAAATTTCCTTGGTTTTATATAAATTTAGTCATTTATAATTAATAGTAAATTTGGGAAGAATTTACTAATACACTGGACAAAATAATTTTTTAAAATTTTCTTGGTAGAATACTTTGTGGTGAGTTGTTCAATGGACCTGTCCAGTTGGCCGCGCGTGTCAGGTGTTTTAACCGTTGTGGATCTGATAGTGAGGGTGTTAGGCCATACACCCTTATATAGCTTCCTTTGGATGCTTTACTTTCATAAAGTTCCATGAAAATGTGGGGGGGGTAGTCCGAAAGCGCTTGGAATTCCCTAGTATCTAATCAGAGTGGTTGTTTTGCATAAATATATAATATATATATATATATAAATAAATATATATATATAATATATATATATATATATATATATAATATAGATATAAATAAATATATATATATATATTTTATTTTTTTATATTACAACTGGCCGATCCCACCAAGGCAATGGTGGCCCGAAAAAGAAAAAACTTTCACCATCAAATTCACTCCATCACTGTCTTGCCAGAAGGGGGGTGCCTTACACTACAGTTTTTAAAACTGCAAACATTAACACCCCTCCTTCGGGAGATGCTGGCACTGTACTTTCCCATCTCCAGGACTTCAAAGTCCGGCCTGCCGGTTTCCCTGAATCCCTTCTATATGTTTACTTTGCCACGTACTCCAACAGCACTCAAGTATTAAAAACCATTTGTCTCCATTCACTCCTACAAAACACGCTCACGCAAGCCTGCTGGAAGTCCAAGCCCCTCGCACACAAAACCTCCTTTACCCCCTCCCGCCGAACCATTCTAGGCCGACCCCTACCACCAACGCCTTCCTTCCACTAACAGAATCCTGAATACACTCCTGAAGACATTCTGTTTCGCTCCATTCTCTCAACAATGTCCGATCCACCTCAACAACCCTTCCTCAGCCCTCTGGACAACATTTTGGTAATCACCCGCACCTCCTCCGAACTTCCAAACTAACGAAATCTCTGCATTTATTCACACCACACTAATTTGGCCCTCAGACATGACATATCCACAGCCTACAGCCTTCCTCCTCGCTGCAACATTATTCACCCAAACGCTTTCACACCCATATAAGATCCGTTGGTAAAACTATAACTCTCATACATCCCCTCTTTGCCTCTAAGGACAAAGTTCTTACTGCCTCCACAGACTCCTAAGTGCACCAACTCACCTTTTTTTCCCCATCAATTCTATGATCACCGTCATCTTTCATAGACCCATCGCTGACACGTCCCACTTCCTAAAACCAAATCTGAAACGTTACACCTCCTCCATACTCTCTCCCTCCAATCTGATATCAATCTTTCATCACCTAATCTTTTGTGGATCGCTCATAACCTTAACTCTTTCCTGTATTCACCTTTAAAATTTTCTTCTTTTGCACAACCCTATACCAAATTCATCCACCAATCTCTGCAGCTTCCTCTTTCAGAATCTCGCCAAAAGCACAGTGTCATCAGCAAAAAGCAAGCTGTGACAACACCCACTTTGAGTGTTGAATCTTTAACTTTTAAAACTCCACGCCTCTTGGCCAAGACCCTCTCCATTACTTCTCATACAACCCCATCCTAAAAAATATTAAACAACCACGGTGATCAATCACACATCCTTGTCTACGGCCTATCTAAACTGTGAAATAATTTTTCCTCCCTCTCTCTACATACTCTACCTTGAGCCTCACTATCTCGTTAAAACTCTTCACTACTGCTTTCATAACCTACCTCCTACACCATACACTTGAAACATCTGCCACATGGCCCCCCTATCATACGCCTTTTCCAAATCCATAAATGCCACAAAAGACCTCTTTAGCCTTATCTAATACTGTTCACTTATATGTTTCACTGTAAACACCTGGTCCCACACACCCCCTACCTTTCCTAAAGCCTCCTTGTTCATCTGCTATCCTATTCTCCGTCTTACTCTTAATTTCTTCAATTATAACTCTACCATACACTTTACCAGGTACACTCAACAGACTTATCCCCCTATAATTTTTGCACTCTCTTTTATCCCCTTTGCCTTTATACAAAGGAACTATGCATGCTCTCTGCCAATCACTAGGTACCTTACCCTCTTCCATACATTTATTAAATAATTGCCCCCAACCACTCCAAACTATATCCCCACCTGCTTTAACATTTGTATCTTTATCCCATCAATCCCGGCTGCCTTTTCCCCTTTCATTTTACCCTACTGCCTCACGAACTTCCCCCACACTCACAACTGGCTCTTCCTCACTCCTACAAGATGTTATTCCTCCTTGCCCTATACACGAAATCACAGCTTCCCTATCTTCATCAACATTTAACAATTCCTCAAAATATTCCCTCCATCTTCCCAATACCTCTAACTCTCCATTTAATAACTCTCCTCTCCTATATATTATATATTATATATTATATATTATATATTATATTATATATTATATACATACATAACTACATATCCATATATAACACATTCCCTTTTTCTTTGTTCCATGGATTCCTTACAATTACTTGAGAATGCCTCCCTGGGTCGAACTTAAACTCTTAACGATTGTGGGCGTCAGTAAAATCATTCCCGGGAGTGTTATTGGCCAGTGTTGCTGCCAGGTGCCGGCCCATTTCAGCAACAGTCTTGCGCGATGCATCGTTATAAGACTGGACCATATTGTAACATCACCTGTTTACTGTGATCTTTTATATGTCGTGTCGAATACATAAAACTTGCAAATCTGGCTTATATAGTAACTCACCTTCTTGCCGAATAGGGCCAAGCGAAAATTTGTGTATGCAATAATTTCGCAAAAATCTTTCTAAATCTAACGAGAAAAATATATTTCAGTGTGTTTATTATTAAATTATTGTTAACTTATATAAAAAAATTTTTAGCTAGATTAGGCTAAATTAAATTGCCTGTTTTAATAAGGTTAGGTAAGTTTCTTAAGTTCTTTTTTTTCAAAATCATTAATTTTTAATGAACATAAATTTAAAAAAAAAATGTCTTTAAATGTACAAAGAAAATTTACAAAGGATTTAAATTTTAAAATGAGTTCTTGCTAATTGCCCAGTTTTACCTGTTCGGCAGGAAAAAATATGTTTTTATATAATATATATATATATATTATATATATATATATATATATATATTATATATTATTTTTAATATTATAAAGCAGGGGGAAAACCCTGGCCTTTTTTTAAAAACCCCAAAAATTAAAATATTTTTTTCTACCTCAACAGATGATCCAAATTTAGTCCCGTTTTCCCGGGAGAGAGCCATTGTCCGAAAATAGCACCTCCTGGGTGCCCCTTTTGGGTCCAGTGCATCATTGACCCTAGGAAAAAAAGTCTCAGACCCCGGAGATGGAAAGCAGGATAAAGAATTGACCACACGATGTTTTTCACCTACTCGCCGGGTCCCTGTAAACCCAAAAATTTACCTCTTTCTTGGATGCCCCCCCCAGCCTTCAGCGCCCAAAAAATAAAGGGGAATATACCCCTTAAGACCATACTAGGAGAGTGATTAAATTTTTCCCCTTTGAAGATGGACAGGGGTTGAAAGCCTCACTTCCGGTCGGCTTGGGGGGCTAGGGGTAGGGGGATCCCCCCAGATTCCCTTACTAGCTTTCCTATCCTCTTCCACAGCATCAAACGAGTTGAAAAGAAAAATTCTTCCTGACACCCTCATACTCAGCAGAATGAAGACCCTCTATCCTGCCATCACTGAAGGGAGATCTGCTGATCCAGACCAAACCCTAGTGCGCACGGCCAAAAACATCAAGTGGGAGGGCCGGATGCAAAAAAGGTTTGTTGCCAAAATGTCAGGGTTTGCAACATCAATGGGGAATTTCCCCACTCCAGGCTGTGAGCCACCTCACTCCGGGGACTCCCCCAAACAGTCCAATACCTTGGGAAGCGACTCGACCCTAAGCCCTCCGTATTGCATTGGCTTGCCCCTTGCTGCCCAATTCACACAGATTACTTTTATTTGCGGGGCGAAGCGCAAGCAGACCAAAACGGTTTTACAGGTCTTAACTGTTCCAAAACCAAGGGCTGGCATGCAAGACACAATGAGGCCCAAAGACTCATTAAGGAACCCTTGCTACAGCGGTGCCCCGCCCAAAAGGGACCCGATCACTAGCACCCAAAAATACCCCCAAAAACCCGAAACCGCCCCCAAGGGGTCACCATCTATCCTTGGAAAAAAATGGCAAGTTTACATGGGAAATTTCCCGTGGTCCACAATGGTGACACCCATACCCTTAGTGTGGGGCGAAGGGAGGGCTGTGACCACAGGGGAGTACAAGATCAGCAAGTACAGGGAAAAGCCAAAAAACAAATTTTTCCCGGGATCAGAACCTTGGGGTCATGGGGAAAAAAAAGCCACACGTTTCCTCAAAAAATTTTGGTTTCCGATCATCGCACCCCAGGGACCCAAGAGCAGCCATTTCATGTTCCCAGCCCTCAGCGTAGCCATCCGAGGGGGAAAGCTTTCTGCATACTTGGTGCGTCAGCCTCGGAGGAGCTGGAAAATTTATGATCTTTGATACATTGTGCCTTGTATTCATGTTTATGTTTTTCTGTAAATTTTTTTGTTTTTAAAAAAATGTTCAAAAAGAATATAAATTAGGGGGGGGGTAAAGAAAATATTCAAACAGCTCCGGGGGGGAACCTTAGTTTTCCCTGAGGAGTTTATTGTCTTCTTTAGGTGGGGTCCCCATTCCGCCCTGAGGGGGTATTCCTATATTATATTTATATATATATATATTTTTTATAATTTTAATATATATTAAATTTTTATATTTTATTTTTAAATATATATATATTATATTATATATAATTTTTATTTTTAAATATATTTATAATATATATATATTTTTAAAATATATATATA
>NC_069479.1:4631498-4642411 GCF_026875155.1 Cherax quadricarinatus
CCCTTGGAGTCTTTTTTTTCAATACACTCGCAACTGCTTTCAACAAAAAGCTGTCACATAATATATTACCATGCCTTTGTATATAGAAACTGCAAAAATTTATTTCAAATTTTTCATATTAATTCGCATTAATAACAGTGTAATTATTATTTAATTAATATTAATATTACTGCAAAATTATTATTCATAGGGAGTCAAAACCCGGGGTGGCTCATGCAAGCGCCTGTTGGACCAGAAAGCAATCAGCTTTGATCCGGGAAACTAACCAGGTTAGCTTTTAACTGCTGGAACCAACAGCCATTCTGAAGGGTTTTTATACTGACTAAGCTTTCAAGGCATATTACCCAACTGCTTATCCCAGCTAAATCACCTTTGTTAATGACAAACAAAGTTAATTACCCTTTAAACTGTTCCAAGATCATTTGCTATGGTTAAAATCCTTCAAACATTTTATATGAACTATTAATATTATTATTATTATTATTTTCTATTGCTGTTGTTAAACCCAGAAAGAAGAGGTACAGAACCTTCAGAGGTGCCTTGACAGTTCTTGGCCCAAGGAAGGGGAACAATCCACCCAATTTCGTCTCAAACTTAATTTATCTTCTATTCCTCGACGTTGTATGCTCACTAGGGGTTTAGCACTTCATAAAAATTTAATAATAATAATGGAACTGGTAATGGTTCGTCCTCGCCATTATCAGTTCACCTTCTGACGGTCTGATTCAAAAAAAGCTCCAATTCATTGGATCAAGAGCCTTTCCCCAGCAATGTACTCTCCTGATGGGCCATCTTTCCCAGTGAACAATGACATAATTCTAATGCCCGTGCGAATTATTAAATGACCAGTACCATTTAATGCCCAGTGACATTATAATGACCAGTGACATTATAATGACCAGTAACATCATTCTAATGCCCAGTGACATTATAAAACTAGTAACATCATTCTAATTCCCAGTGACTTTATAATGCCAGTAAAATCATTCTATGCCCATGACATCATTCTAATGCCCAACGACACTGTAATGGCCACTCAAAAAACTGGAGAGAAAATGCAGCAACGCACCGAGTGTTCTGCGTTTTGGCTATGTCGGCGCTGTGGTCCACCACCACCAAGATAACTGAGTTTCACTGTTGACAAGTTCAGGGTAAGACATTTTCTTTATAATAATTTCAAACATGAGTACAAATGCTTGGCAACAAAAATTTAAAAATTATCTCTAATAATATCTATTAGCCGGCCCAGCAGAAAAGCTAACACAAAGCTGGTTTCAAAGCTAGAATTTCGCCTACAAAACGGGCCCGAAACCACACTGGCTCTCTAAAACGTACTGATAGACCGGTTTTTGCATATGCCGTCCAGGTCTGACCTAAAATAATTATAGGCTGGAAAAGGGTACAGAAAGGGCAACTAAGCTCGTTCCATCACCTATAAATAAACCTTTAAACCCATGAAGTCAGACTCAAAGCACTTACCTTTCCTTCTCCCCTCTCTGTCTCTCTTAAGAAACGAAGACCACGAAGATACACTCAGATACGAAGAACTATGTAAAGTGCATAAAAANTTATTATTATTATTATTATTATGAAAACTAAGCGCTAAACTCACAAGGGTATGTAGTGCCTAGTGAGTCAATAGCTCTAAACAAATGGAAAGAAACTTAAAGACAAAAGATGAAACACAAATGTGTAACGGAAGCAGTAAAACCCCTGGTAGTCAAAACTGTGTGCGTATCAGCGGAGTAACATGTGCAGCTGCAGTAATAACACTACTAAAAATTAAAGGTAGTTTGTAAGCCATACTTTTCACTTACTTATAGCTCTCCTTTAAACTGTACCTCGCTTTTATCAGTATGGTTTGAAATGTTTTTTCTTGTTTCATGAAGGAAGCGGAGTGTAAGGAGAAAGCTTTTTGCTTTGGTATTCTTATCTCAGAAAAATTGGTAATAAACCACAGCTCGTACTCTAGATGAAATTAGTCCTCGGCAAATAGTCTCGGTATATTATTATTATTATTATAATCAAGGGGGAAGCGCTAAACCCGGAGGATTATACAGCGCCTGGGGGGGGGGGATGTGGAAGGCATTCAGGCTTAATTTGGGGAACTGGAGCACAGATCCAATTCCCTAAATCAAGAGCCCCTCACCAACATCAAGGAACCTTCCTTGAGGGGTAGTCTCGGTGTAGACTTGTAGTTTTCTGCTGTATTACGAACACAGGGAGTAGTCTAAAGGCCTGTATTATTATTATAATCAAGGGGAAGCGCTAAACCCGGAGGATTATACAGCGCCTGGGGGGATGTGGAAGCATTCAGGCTTAATTCGGGGAACTGGAGCACAGATCCAATTCCCTAAATCAAGAGCCCCTCACCAACATCAAGGAGCCTTCCTTGAGGGTTAAAGGCCTGTAGCACCTGGTGGTAGAGTCAGCAAAACAAGGCAATTAGCAGGGCAAGGCAAATACAACCGGGGTAGATTTCTTTACCCATGTATTCCGTCACCAATATTTACACCGTGTACAATATTAATGATTAGAGAAGTCAAGAGGGAAAAGGCGGAACCAAGAGCCACTCAAATTATGAGCGGTCACGACCAGTGTCTACTGAAGTCCGCCACTCAGGCAGGTGAGCAGAAGTGACACCATCCTGGCTGAAGTAGCCGGCTTCCACGTGATTAGCAGACTGAATTGGTCAACGAACGCATCAGTGGGGGGCCCAAGAACTGCTATACTCTGAATTGCCAGTTCACTGGTTGAGAGGGCATGCCAAATGTGACGAACATTGAATAAAATGTAATATACTTGGCGAATGGCATATGCAGTCTGTCTGCTTGTCTCTTGTACACTATCTCTCTCTTCTCTCTTCCTCTATTTCTTCCTCTCTGTTTGTCTGTTTCTCTCTCTCTCTCTCTCTCTCTCTCTCTCTCTCTCTCTCTCTCATCTTCCCTCTTTCTCCCTCAACAATGACACACTTTAAAAAGAATTCACAAACACTGACATATTTTCCACAAATTTGGCCTTCGAAAAAAAATTCTGTAAAAGTTTAAACGTTTCTGGGAATAAGCTGTTATGCATACTAGGATTATCCTTCGAAATCCGCATTTATTGTGAACATAGTTACTGGAGTGACTTTCAGTACTGTGTAAAAATAATCTCTATATGAAGAGAAATATACTAAAACATCACACTCACCATATCTGTGTTATATCAATGTGAACTTTTTTTTAATCTTCACAAAATTCGTAAACGTATTAAGAACGAAAGTTAAATCTTTTGTTTATATTTAGAGTATCGCTTTCGTATTCAGTATTGTTGCAATGTAACATTTTTGTAACTTGAAGTTTAAAATAATGGTGGAAGACAATGGTGTTGAGTCTATACACCTGAATAACACACCTATAACGTTCGTGTTTGTGTTGGGCAAGAGGGAGGTGCTGCTGCTGACACGGACGTATGTCAACTCAGCAAACATGGGGACTTGGGTTTAAACTCAGCAAATATGGGGACTAGGATCTAAACCAGCAAACATGGGGACTAGGATCTAAACTCATCAAACATGTGGACTAGGTATCTAAAAAATTCAGCAAAACATGGGGACTAGGATCTAAACTCAGCAAACATGGGGACTAGGATCTAAACTCACCAAACATGGGGACTTGGATCTAAACTCAGCAAACATGGGGACTTGGTTTAAACTCAACAAACATGGGAACTTGGGTTTAAACTCTAACAAACATTGAGACTTGGGTTTAAACTCAACAAACATGGGGGACTTGGGTTTAAACTCAACAAACATGGAGACTTGGGTTTAAACTCAACAAACATGGGGACTTGGGTTTAAACTCAACAAACATGGGAACTTGGGTTTAAACTCAACAAACATGGGAACTTGGGTTTAAAACTCAGCAAATATGGGAACTCGGATCAGCGATACCACAATGTCCCAGTAGGATAGGAGACTTAAACCCTGGGATAAATGTGCAACACGCTTTTCTCAGTGAACTTAATTCCAGGCTCATCGACACTACGAGAGACCTTCCTCTTCCAGCGTCTCAATGGGGCCATCCAGAGGAGGAACTACTTGCTGCATTCTTGGCTCCCGTCCATCTTCCGAGGCGCCCGAGGCGATTCATAATCTGATTCTTTTTTATTTTAAATATTATTCAAATTTAAACATGTTTATTCAAATAAAAACTTTACCATATAAAATATATATATATATATATATATATATATAATATATATATATATATATATATATATATATATATATATATATATATATATATATTTATATATGTGTGTGTGTGTGTGTGTGTGTGTATTTTTTTTGTGTGTGTAATAAACATAGTATTACTCACTCATGTCCTAGATTTCTAACAAAATCCATAGTGTGTGTTGATGCTAATTAGGGATTTTTAATCCAAGGAAATGGAGCTACCGTCCCTTTAATCATACAATGTCTGATTACCTCTCAGGCGCTGTGTGTGACCCATACGAGTTTAAAGCTGCCTAAATATTACTAGTAATAATAATAATAATAATATGATGATGATGATGAAATAATAATATATCTCCGGCAACTGTTTTTTTCAATATTTTCTTCAAACTCTTCCGATCCCTTTAACTCTTTCCTGGCCGGCCAACAACAGCCTGGTTGAACGGATAAGCAACAGAAAAGCTTGCCCCCTTCACCTTCCTGGCCGGGTTGCGAGGGTAGGAGAAAATAACTCTGGAAACGAGTCACAGGTACAGCATCTCAAGGCTAGAACGCCAAAATGTTATCACTTTTCTGGTAATATCCATGACAACCACCCATAATACTATCATAATGGTAATAGTACAATAATAATAATAATAATAATAATTAAAACGAAATTATTAATATTAATAATAATTAATAATCAAATTAACAATAATATTATTGTTAATAATAATAATAAAGTTAATAATATATAATTGATAATAATAATAACAATAACTACAATAATAACTAACAATACCAACAACAATAACTATCAATAGCAATAACTATCAATAACAAGTAACAATAGCAACAATAACGATAATAATGACAATAACAACAATAACTAAGTAACAATAACAACAATAACTAACAACACTAACGATAACAAGAATAACAATAAATAACACTAACAATATAAATTACATTAACAACAACAATAACATTCAACGAACCCACCTTCAAAATAACCTTTATCTTGTGTTGCGTTATTTACCAGTAAGGAGCAACCAGCCCCACTTGTCCCAGGCAATTTATTCACCTTAACATTTTGCAAAGTGACAGACTATGCAAATGAGGCAACGAAGGTGATTGGTCCCCAGTCACCTGAAAGAGTTATTAGCCCTCTCGTCCTCTGAAGGGGCACATGAAGTTTCTCAACTAATTTCCCAAAATGTTAAAAAAATCATGGTGTTAAATGACAAACTCGAAAATCTGTTTTTATTCTAATCTGAGCGAAAGGTTTCATTTTTATTGTCGTATTTGAATTATCATCTCTCTCTCTCTCTCTTTTTTTTTTTTTTTTTTTTTTTTTTTTTTTTTACACAGGGTTTGACAAGGTTAAGGATCCTTAGCTTTATTGACAGCTATATTACAGGTTAAGGATTCCTAACTTTATTGGCAAGCTAAGAGCTGTTACCTACATCAGCTCATTTGAAAGCATTTTTATTGTTATGAGACATACAAGTACGGAACAGGATGAAGTTGGAGCCATCTGTGGGCCAGCATTTTCATTTGATCAACTGACTTTATCTCGTTGACATCATTATGCTGTACGAATGTGTTCCATACTCGAGTCATCCTGGGTATGTATGATCTCAGATGGAGTGATGTTCGGAGAAGGGTACAGCCAGAGTGAAGTTGCTGCTTTCTGCCCGTCTTGGGTGGCATAAAAGCTTGTTTCACGCTGTCCTCGAAGTGGACCCAAGTGTGGTATTTTGACAATATTGGCCTTGTACATAACAGTAAGGCCACCACATCCCCCCTATGTTGAAGGCTCGCTGAAATGACAGATCTATCCAGGATGGGTCCGGCGAGAGATGAGACGTCTTGCTCTGTTCTCTACTCTGTCAAGCAGTCGCAGATGAGAGGGGGGGCAGGCAAACCAAGAAAGTGGAGCATACTCAAGGTGTGGGGCGTACTTGTGCCTCGTACAGGATCTTGCAACCCCTACTGTCAAGCAGATGCGAGATACGGCGAAGTGCTGTAAGCTTCCTGGCTGCCTTGTTTGCAAGATTTTCAAATGGTTCTTCATGGTTTTTTGGGTCAAATTTCACCCCAAGGATATCAACTTTCTCCAGGTGCCAACATCCTCCCATTCATCCTTACTACTGCACCAGCATTACCATCATGGTGCTAGAGACGATTCATTTTTTCGTTTTCTCAGGTGCAAATGTTATTGCCATCTACTTCCCCAAGCTGATATAGCTCTCAGCTGGTGATTGATGTAGCTTAGAGCAGCTGGCATTTTCTTATAATGAATGAATGGTCAGTGCCAGTCTTTTTATGCATGTGATCTGGGATGAGATGGAAGGGTCGTTGGGAAAACTCCCTTTAAAAGGGGCCCCGGGCCCCTTCCCGGGGGCCCATTATCCTTGCTGTTCCCTTCCATTAGGTACCTTGAGTCTTTTCATGGGGTATCCTGGGGACAGGAGTGACCCCATGTAAATTTGTTTAAAGCCTGGGCCACACGGTTAGGGGAACCCTCCGGGGTAAAAACCGGACGGATTTATATCTTAAATTATGGAAAAGGTTTAAAACATCCCAAAAAGGACCAGAACCTTTTCCCGGAATTGCCCATAAAAGTGTGATTGGGATCCCAAAAAAAACTTTGCGAGAATATTATAGGGTCTTTCGATTTACGGATGGACTGCTTTCCAGTAAGTTTGTGACCCGTGCCACCCGGGGAAAGGGCCACAATTTTTCCCCTTTTTAAAAGGGCATTTATTTCCAAGGGGGGTGAAATGGAGGGTTCCAGGGCGCAAACTTTCTAACAAAATTGGCCAACGTTGGGACCCTTTCTTGGTCAATTTTTTTAAAGAAGGATCCTCCGTATTGACGAAGTGACACGGTTGTAGGAAGTTGTCCCTTCTTTTACAGGAACTTGCCTTTTGGATAGCAATGTTTCAGCAAAGGGCCGTCTTTTAAATAGTAGAGGTGGTCCACTGTCGTTAGAGGTGAATTTCTCAACAATCCCTTTCTACCCTTTCCGGGGCCCCCCCGTTTTGGGTATTTTTGAAGGTATTCCTATCCCCTTATTTACCAATGCCATTTTGAACATCACCTTGCACAGCCGAAGGGGCCTTTGGTCGGTTTTTTTTTTGGTCAAATGTTTCGCAAAAATCCGGGGTTTCTGATTTAATGGCCCCCCTTTTTTTATGGAATGTTCTTTGCAATAAATTGGGGTTTTTTAAAAGGACCGGGTTTGGAAAAACCCCCCCCGGAAAAAATTTTTTTTAGGTCCCCCTTTTTTGGTTTAAAAAACCCCAATTCCCAAAGGAAGTTCCGTTTTAATTTTTTGGTCCGTTGAAGTAGACATTCGCCATAAACAGTGGACCCCAGCACGCTTCCTTGTGGAACGCTTGCCCCATTAGGATGCTTGCTGATTCCGATCATTGAGGACTAAACTTCAGTGATCTTCCATGATTGTAATCACTGAGGAGGGACTTAGCGTAGAGCTGCAATTCCAGTGCTCGAAGTTTTGCTAAGAGACCATGGTGCCACACCGGTCGAAAGCGCCAGCAATGTCCAGTGCTACCACACAGCTGATCTTTGGATTCATCCAATGATGGTGCCACTTAGTGGAGAGGTTTAACACAGATCAGCAGACAGAGTAAACTTTCATGAAGCCATATTGACGATCACAAGTAGTGAGTGTAGTCAAAAATATCTGGGTCATTTGTCTTGAGTTTATTGTCTCAAGGATCTTACCAGTGATTGACAGGAGTGACACTGGTCTGTAGTTGTGATTTCTGCTCAGCTCTTCTTTTTGTGACCAGGGACTACATTGCCTCTTTCATAGAGAGGGCCATTTACACTGTACTAGGCAGTGCTGAAATAAGATGCGTGTTAGGGTGCTGCTAGCTGGTTGCACATCTTCTCAACAATCTTGGCCTCCAACTTGTCTGGGCCCACGCCTGTTCTTGGGTCAAGTGATTTTAAAGAAGGAAATGCACCTACATCCTGCACTTATTGTCACTCACTGACAGTTTTGACCCTCCGTTCGTGGCAGCTAGCCAAGGAGGTCCCTTGCTGGATCAGGAATCTTGCATTTTGGTTGCAAAGTGTTCAGCAAAGACGCTCGGTCGCCTTCTCTGACTATAGTAGTAGGTGGTCCCCATCTGTCGATTTAGAGGTGGAATAAGTTCATCAGCAGATACCTTGGTCTGTCTGTCCAGGGAACACGGTTTTGGAAGCTACCCTACCTGATGTAACTTTCTTTTAGTGTCCTCTCCCATTTAGCTATGGACCACTTTTGAACATCACCCATATGCCTACAGGCTTGCTATGTGCAAGTTCTCTGTTTAATGTGTATTTTGAGGACAACAGCAGTCCTCTCCGCTAGTCAATATGGCTTTCGTAAGAGCCCGTTTCTACCTTGACCCCTTACTACGCTTGGATATGTATGTTCGTAATGCCTTTGCAAATAAGATTGAGAGGTGTAAGAGGACTACAAGGGCGGACAGATGTAATTGTTGTAACATACGAATAATGAATGTCGTCCAGGTCCAGCTGCCGTGTCGGCAAGTGAGGGTTGGCCTCCAGTTCCTGATGTGTAAAAGCAATTATACAGTTTCTTCTCTGAGAGAAGAAAAAGTCCCAAGGGTTACTAACTCTCTGGCAGACTTTGAGGTAGGAAAAGAAACGGAGCGGGGCATAGTTGGAGCCCCCCGGAAATACGGACCAGATGAGTGCCAATTTCTATGGCAACGTCAAGAGGGTTTGTACATCAATACCGGTGACCCGTTTTAGACAGGAGCCGGGACAGGTGGTATTTACCACTCATTTTCCTCACTTTTTTTCCAGACTGCACTCATAGAGGAAGCAGAGGTGATGGTGGAAACATAGTCTCGCCAGCAAGTGTGTTTAGCACTCGGATGTCACGGCTGAGCGATCGCACGCTTCTGCTTAAAATCAAGGTAGTCTCTTCATTGGTTCTATTGTATCGGTACCTGCCACATGCAGCACGTTTCTAACGTAAATGCACGAGCACAAGCCAGGAAAGACCACAAGGCACGCACTCTGAGAATTGCTGCCTGGGGTTTGGGTTATAGAATGAGAAGCTGCGGTTATCAAAAACTGACGTCGAGAAGAGGTGTAGGAGTATCAATGGAGGATGGAAGAAGGAAACCTCACTAAAGCAGTGGCTGGAGTAAAGGTCCCAATATGCCCGATCCAAATTGCCAGCGAGGGCTACGGAAAGGTGGTGAATATGAAGAAGGTTAAGAATGATTGGAAAATGATCGCTGTCACGTAAGCAGTAGGAACAGACCAGGTGAAGTCTAGTGCAGTGGAGGAAGAGCAGACTGATAGATCGATGCAAGAGAGAGTATGAGTACGAGGATCAAAAGGGGGGAGTACCCGTATTTAAAACATGGAGGGGGTGAGAGGCGAGAAAAGCCTCAATTGGATGCCACGTGAGTCACAATGAGACCCCCCCCAGAGGAAATGGTGGGCTTTAAAAATCACCAAGTAACAGAAGTGGTGGTGGAAAGGATGAAACAAGAAAGGCAAAGTCTGGGATAGAAAATGCTCGAGAAGAAGAGAGATATAAAGAACATATTGTAAACCCACTTATTCAAGTGGATACGGGCTGCAGTGTAATGCAGTAGGTATGGACAAATAGTTGACAGTACGGAATATCATTGCATAGAAGAAGGGCACTTTCATAAAGGTCCCATTGAGAAAGGATCGAAGAATACAATAAATTATAGCCCGAGATAGGTTTGGAAACGCTGAGTGTAATTTTGGTTCTTGTAAGCAAGCACCAAAAGGGGAAAACCTGGAAAGCAACATCTGAAGCTCACCCCGATTACCCCTGAGGCCGCGGATATTCACTGTAAATAGGCCATGATTGGCGATGAAGAAAATACCAGGAATCCGTAGGGAAAGGCACCTAGGGGCTAGAGGGGTTAGAAAAGTCAATGTGTGGTGGCATTGGAAGACGTTCAAGAGCGAAGGAAGGAGCATTGCGAAGAATGGGGTTGTGAAGATGGAAGGAGAGGGAGAGAAGGAAAAAGGAAGTGAATCAGTGTCCATTGAAGGTTTAGTCTCTGCAATATATTCTGAAATGGCTTCAAGTGTTTCTGAATTCAAAGATGTATGGGAGGACCATATTGGAGGTAGAAGGGGAGGGTGAGTAAAAATTGGGACAGTAATGGACTGTACCCAAAATAGAGGGGGACGAAAGAGTGTAAGGGACTGGAGATGAAGTGTGGGGGGGGGACAGAAAAGGCAGAAACCTGGGAGGTGGCAGAAAGAGGGAGAAACTTGGGGGGGACGGGGGTTTGGGAAAGGGATAGTACGAGGAGGAGGGGTGAATCTCCACACTTGTAATAGAGCCAGAGAGAGGGGAAGAACTAGGCACAGAGACTGGAAAGGTAAAGTGTGGAGGTGGAGAAGGGGAAAGGGAAAGGGGCAAAGAAGATTTGAGCAATGTGGATTTTTTGGACTTCTAGAGTAGAGGGGCGATTGGGATAAGGTGTCGTACGAGGTCTTGTCGATACTGGGGTTGTGAGGAAGGACCGAAGATGTGAGAACAGACTGAGTTGTAGTCGGGACGTCAGAGCCAAGGACAGCAAAAGGATTAGATGCGGAGTGGCTATGGGAGGGGTAACAACAGAGGAGGCTGCAGAAGATGGGACCCAGAAGTGGGGGATGTTTTGAAACA
>NC_069479.1:4642911-4682911 GCF_026875155.1 Cherax quadricarinatus
GCTGGCTTGCTTGTCAAGTAATACCATGTGTTATATTTTCACTTTTATGTTTAAATTTCGCCTTTGGTATATATAAAAATTATAAGTCTTAAAAACTGCCTTTTAATTTTGGGTTTTTGGGAAGAGAGGGAAAGAGGCGGGAAAAACTCAGTTGCTCTAAAAGGGATGAAAAGATCAAAGGGCAGCGGGAAACACCCTAAAAACCAGAAAGAACCAATAAAAACATTTTAGAGGTAATTTGCACCCTGTCTATTCGTATATCCTTTATTTCGATACGGTTTTTATTGTTTTGGGGAGTATGTGTTTCCCGTTGGGTCTACGCATGCGCGCGCACAACAAAAAAGGACACAGACGACCACACAGACAGACCCCACACAGACAGACACAAAACAGCCACAACCAGACACACACAGACAGACACACACAGACAGACACACAGACACCACACAGACACACACACACAGACAAGCACCCCAAACACAGACAGACACAGACACAGACACCACACACAGAACACAACACAACACCACACCACACAAACACACACACACACACACACACACCACACACACACACACACACAACACCCCCACAAACACACCAAAACCCACACACCCCAACACACACACAAACCCACACACACAACACACAACCCCACACCACAAAAACCACACAAACCCCAGTTGGAACCCCCCCGGGTAAAGCGGGTTTCAAAAAAAATTAGAGAAAGTGCAAAGGTTTTTGAAAAAAGATTGTCCCGAGCAAAGGGGGTTTTGCCCTGCAAAGGGGGTTTTAAAAATCAACCTGATGGCATGGAGGACCGAGAGAAGGGGGGGACTGAAAATTATAAATATTGGGGGGGGAATTACAAAAGTGGAAGGACAATATTTTTAAAGGAAGAAAACAGTAAAAAAGGGGGGACATAACTGGAAAATTAAAAAACTCGTGAGTCACAGGGATGTTAGAAGTTTTCTTCAGAGTTGTCAGGAAGTGGAAAATCTGGAGAGTGATGCGTGGAGGGGGGATCCTTTACATGCTTTAAGAAAAAGCTCAGGGAGGGGGGAAGAGAGGGAATTTAGAAAAGACCGCGAAGAAGCGGGGCCAAGAGCTGTGAATGCCCCATGCAACCACAGATAGGGGGGGAACATTTCTATCGTCTCCTTTTTCCCCCCGTCAGCAAAAAAGAGAAGGACCTCTGGTAGGTACCTCGTCACATGATTGTCCCCATTACCCCTATCATCAGTCTTTCACAAGAGTGTTCCATTATATTTTTAAGCGTGGATTTTTAGTGTGCGAGAAATGGGGAGGAGGGAAAAAATTATTGCTACTGCGTTGTTGTTGCTATTGCTACTATTACTCTGTACTATATTTACTGGTGTTACTACTTCTACTGTACTGGGTCCCAAAAAATTTAAAAACGCAGGAAATTGCGTGGGTTTTTTTTTCAACACGAGGCCCATTTTGTAAAACTAATAATTGATTTTAATCAAAAAATTGCTGGGCCCAATTTTTGGGAAAGGAATTAAATATGAAAAGGACTCATAATTTAAAAAATATTAATTCGTGGAATTATCCTTATTATGTAGGCTTCAGGAGAGAGGGGGGAAAGTGGGAAAAAATATATGAATGGTGGTAGGTGTAAGCTTTCCAGAATGGTGGTGGGGGAGTGTGGAGAGAAGGGGGTGCAAAATTGTGGTATGCTATTTGGGGGGTTTTGCGGGGGCTGTTTCACAGTCGTGTGTGTGTGTGTTGTGTGTGTGTGTGTGTTTTGTGTGGTGTGTGTGTGTGTGTGTGTGTTTTGTGTGTGTGTTGTGTGTGTGTTTTTGGGTGTGTGTGGTGTTTGGGGTTTGTGTGTGTGTGTGTGGTGTGTTGTGTGTGTGGGGGGTGGGTGGGTGGGGGGTTGGTTGGTTTGGGTTTTGGTTGGTTGTTTTTTTTTTTTTTTTGGTTGGTTGGTTGGTTCGTACGTTCGTTCAGCAAAATTGATTTTAAGTCATTCCTGCTTCCCAAGATCGGGCAACAAAAAGAGGGTGATCAAGGTTTCTGAGTCCGTTTTTTCCCAGTCCAGAATATATATATCCTTGCATCTCCCCTTCGTCTTTTTCTTTTCCCTCCTATTTCTTATTTCTTGCTTCCCTTTCCCTATTTCTTCTTCTCCACCTCCTCCCCATTTTTTTTTTCTCCCTTTTCCCTCACATATCTTTTTCCTCTCACATTTTTTCCTTGCCTTCCTATATATTTTTTTCATGTCCCCCTTTTTATCTTCCCCCTTTCATTTTTCCTCTTCATCCCATTTCATCCCCCTTTATCTCACATCTCCTGTTTTTTAACCCGTGGGTAAATTTTTTCAAGGCTGTAAAAAATATTTTAATTAAAGGGATCAAGGAAAAAAGAAGTAAGGGAAATTAGAATTTGTGTGTTCAATTTGGTCAAGAAAGCCCAAATGACCAAATTTTAAATTTGTTTTTAAACTGGAAGTTGCGGAGTGTGCTGTCAGACCTACAGCACTGTCCCCCCCCATTTTCGTTTTATTTTTCAGGCTGTAGCCCACAAGGTATCAGCGCTGCTTTTTTGTCTACTCTACAGGGAAGTCCCTTTTTGTGGTGAAGGGTCTTCATGCAAGGATTTGGGTTTAACCCCCCATTTCCGGTCAAGGGTTTATTTTTTTTGATTTCCCAAGCGCTGTTGGGCTCTGTGGTTTGGTGTTTTTTTTAAATGGTAATTAATAAATTTTAATAAAATTATCTGAAAAACCCTTGTTCTTTTTTTCTCCTGGTCCCCCCCAAGACTTCAGAGAGAACACTTTTTTCTGGTATCTCGGTTTTTTCTTGTATACTTTAGAGAGAACATTTTACCTGGTATCTCCGGTGTTTTGTATCTTAGAGAAACATTTTATCCTGGTATCTCCGGGTTCTTGTTTATTAGAAAAAAAAATTTTTTCCCGGTATCTCCCGGGGTCTTGTTACTTCAGAGGAACATTTTATCCCGGTATCTCCGGTGTTCTTTTTTCTTCAGAGGAAAAAAATTTTATCCTGGTATCTCCGGTGTTTTGTATATTAGAGAGACATTTTATCCCGGTATCTCCGGTGTTTCTTGTATACTTCGAGAGAAAAATTTTTCTGGTATTCCGGTGTTCTTGTTCTTCGAGAGAAATTTTATCTGGGGATTTTCCGGTGTTTTGTATACTTCAGAGGAAATTTTTCCGGTATCTCCCGGGGTTTTGTATACTTCAGAGAGAACATTTTTTCCGGGATCTCCCGGTTTCTTGTATACTTCAGAGAGAACATTTTATCCTGGATCTCCGGTGTTCTTGTATTTCAGAGGAACATTTATCCTGGATCTCCGGTGTTCTTGTATATTCAGAGAGAACATTTTATCCTGGATCTCCGGGGGTTTTTGTATTCTTCAGAGAGAACATTTTATCCTGGTTTCCCGGGGTTTTGTATATTCAAAGAGAACTTTTATCCTGGTATTCCGGTTTTTCTTGTATACTTTAGAGAGAACATTTTATTTGGGATCCCGGTGTTCTTGTATCTTCAGAGAGAAAATTTTTTCCTGGTTCTCCGGTGTTTTGTATATTCAGAGAGAAAATTTTATCCCGGTTCTCCCATTTCTTGTATATTCAGAGAGAACATTTTATCCTGGTATCTCCGATGTTCTTGTATACTTCAGAGAGAACTTTTTATCCTGGTATCCGGTGTTCTTTTTATACTTCAGAGAGAACATTTTACCCTGGGTATCTCCGGTGTTTTTGTATATTTTCAGAGAGAACATTTTATCCTGGTTTCCGATGTTTTTGGGTATACTTCAGAGAGAACATTTTATCCTGGTATCCGGTGTTCTTTTTATACTTCAGAGAAAAACATTTTATCCTGGTATCTCCGGTGTTCTTGTATACTTCAGAGAGAACATTTTATCCTGGTATCTCCGATGTCTTGTATCCCTTTCAGAGAGAACATTTTATCCTGGTATCTCCGGTGTTCTTGTATAACTTCAGAGAGAACATTTTATCCTGGTATCTCGGTGTTCTTTTTATACTTCAGAGAGAACATTTACCCTGGTATCTCCGGTGTTCTTGTATACTTCAGAAGGAAACATTTATCCTGGTATACCCGGGTGTTCTTGTATACTTCGAGAGAACATTTTATCCTGGTACCCGGTGTTCTTGTATACTTCAGAGAGAACATTTTATCCTGGTATCTCCGGTGTTCTTGTATATTTTAGGGGAAACATTTTATCCTGGTATCTCCGGTGTTCTTGTATACTTCAGAGAGAACATTTTATCCTGGTATCTCCGGTGTTCTTGTATACTTCTTGAGAGAACATTTTATCCTGGTATCCGGTGTTCTTGTATACTTAGAGAGAAACATTTTATCCTGGTATCTCCGGTGTTTTTGTATACTTCAGAGAAAAACACTTTATCCTGGTATCTCCGATGTTCTTGTATACTTCAGAGAGAACATTTTATCCTGGTATCCGGTGTTCTTGTTACTTCAGAGAGAACATTTTATCCTGGTATCTCCGGTGTTCTTGTATACTTCAGAGAGAACATTTTATCCTGGTATCCCCGGTGTTTTGTATACTTCAGAGAGAACATTTTACCCTGGTATCTCCGGTGTTCTTGGTATACTTCAGAGGAAAATTTTATCCTGTACCCGGGTTTGTTTCTTGTATACTTCAGAGAGAACATTTTATCCTGGTATCCGGTGTTCTTGTATACTTCAGAGAAAACATTTTATCCTGGTATCCGGTGTTTTGTATACTTCAGAGGGGAACATTTTATCCGGTATCCGGTGTTTCTTGTATATTTCAGAGAGAACATTTTATCCTGGTATCCGGTGTTCTTGTATACTTCAGAGAGAACTTTTTATCCTGGTATCCGGTGTTCTTGTATACTTCAGAGAGAAAATTTTATCCTGGTATCCGGTTGTTCTTGTATATTCAGAGAGAACATTTTATCCTGGTATCCGGTGTGTTTTTGTATACTTCAGAGAGAACATTTTATCCTGGTATCTCGGTGTTCTTGTATACTTTCAGAGAGAACATTTTATCCTGGTATCTCCGGTGTTCTTGTATACTTCAGAGAGAACATTTTATCCTGGTATCCGGTGTTCTTGTATACTTCAGAGAGAACATTTTATCCTGGATCCGGTGTTCTTGTATACTTCAGAGAGAACTTTTTAAATCCTGGTATCCGGTGTTTTGTATACTTCAGAGAGAAACATTTTATCCTGGTACCCGGTTTTTCTTGTATAACTTCAGAGAGAACATTTTATCCTGGTATCCGGTGTTCTTGTATCTTCAGAGAAAAACATTTTATCCTGGTACCCGGGTTTGTTTTGTATACTTCAGAGAGAACATTTTATCCTGGTATCCGGTGTTCTTGTATACTTCAGAGAGAACATTTTATCCTGGTATTCCGGTGTTCTTGTTAACTTCAGAGAGACACTTTATCCTGGTATCTCCGATGTTCTTGTATACTTCAGAGAGAACATTTTACCTGGTATCCGGTGTTTCTTGTATACTTCAGAGAGAACATTTTATCCTGGTATCTCCGGTGTTCTTGTATACTTCAGAGAGAACATTTTATCCTGGTATCTCCGGTGTTCTTGTATACTTCAGAGAGAACATTTTATCCTGGTATCTCCGGTGTTCTTGTATACTTCAGAGAGAACATTTTATCCTGGTATCTCCGGTGTTCTTGTATACTTCAGAGAGAACATTTTATCCTGGTATCTCCGGTGTTCTTGTATACTTCAGAGAGAACACTTTATCCTGGTATCTCCGGTGTTCTTGTATACTTCAGAGAGAACATTTTATCCTGGTATCCGGTGTTCTTGTATACTTCAGAGAGAACATTTTATCCTGGTATCCGGTGTTCTTGTATACTTCAGAGAGAACACTTTATCCTGGTATCTCCGATGTTCTTGTATACTTCAGAGAGAACATTTTATCCTGGTATCCGGTGTTCTTGTATACTTCAGAGAGAACATTTTATCCTGGTATCTCCGGTGTTCTTGTATACTTCAGAGAGAACATTTTATCCTGGTATCTCCGGTGTTCTTGTATACTTCAGAGAGAACATTTTATCCTGGTATCCGGTGTTCTTGTATACTTCAGAGAGAACATTTTATCCTGGTATCCGGTGTTCTTGTATACTTCAGAGAGAACATTTTATCCTGGTATCTCCGATGTTCTTGTATACTTCAGAGAGAACATTTTATCCTGGTATCCGGTGTTCTTGTATACTTCAGAGAGAACATTTTATCCTGGTATCCGGTGTTCTTGTATACTTCAGAGAGAACATTTTATCCTGGTATCCGGTGTTCTTGTATACTTCAGAGAGAACACTTTATCCTGGTATCTCCGATGTTCTTGTATACTTCAGAGAGAACATTTTATCCTGGTATCCGGTGTTCTTGTATACTTCAGAGAGAACATTTTATCCTGGTATCTCCGGTGTTCTTGTATACTTCAGAGAGAACATTTTATCCTGGTATCTCCGGTGTTCTTGTATACTTCAGAGAGAACATTTTATCCTGGTATCCGGTGTTCTTGTATACTTCAGAGAGAACATTTTATCCTGGTATCTCCGATGTTCTTGTATACTTCAGAGAAGAACATTTTATCCTGGTATCTCGGTTGTTCTTGTATACTTCAGAGAGAACATTTTATCCTGGTATCTCCGATGTTCTTGTATACTTCAGAGAGAACACTTTATCCTGGTATCTCCGATGTTCTTGTATACTTCAGAGAGAACATTTTATCCTGGTATCCGGTGTTCTTGTATACTTCAGAGAGAACATTTTATCCTGGTATCTCCGGTGTTCTTGTATACTTCAGAGAGAACATTTTATCCTGGTATCTCCGATGTTCTTGTATACTTCAGAGAGAACATTTTATCCTGGTATCGGTGTTCTTGTATACTTCAGAGAGAACATTTTATCCTGGTATCTCCGGTGTTCTTGTATACTTCAGAGAGAACATTTTATCCTGGTATCCGGTGTTCTTGTATACTTCAGAGAGAACACTTTATCCTGGTATCTCCGGTGTTCTTGTATACTTCAGAGAGAACATTTTATCCTGGTATCCGGTGTTCTTGTATACTTCAGAGAGAACATTTTATCCTGGTATCTCCGGTGTTCTTGTATACTTCAGAGAGAACATTTTATCCTGGTATCCGGTGTTCTTGTATACTTCAGAGAGAACATTTTATCCTGGTATCTCCGATGTTCTTGTATACTTCAGAGAGAACATTTTATCCTGGTATCTCCGGTGTTCTTGTAATACTTCAGAGAGAACATTTTATCCTGGTATCTCCGGTGTTCTTGTATACTTCAGAGAGAACATTTTATCCTGGTATCTCCGGTGTTCTTGTATACTTCAGAGAGAACATTTTATCCTGGTATCTCCGGTGTTCTTGTATACTTCAGAGAGAACATTTTATCCTGGTATCTCGATGTTCTTGTATACTCAGAGAGAACATTTTATCCTGGTTTCTCCGGTGTTCTTGTATACTTCAGAGAGAACATTTTATCCTGGTATCTCCGGTGTTCTTGTATACTTCAGAGAGAACATTTTATCCTGGTATCTCCGGTGTTCTTGTATACTTCAGAGAGAACATTTTATCCTGTCAGTTTCTGTTTATATTTCTTTTTTTTTTTTTCTTAAATTTCTAAGATTCAGTCTGCCACATGCCTGTATTTTCAATTGCATTTAGTTATCTTGAGTTAGTATTCGGCTTCTTCATTACACGTGGTGACCATGTTTTCTCTGGTTGTCCTCAGCAGCAGTAATGTCAGGTGTGGGATTCATAATCTTTCATCGTAGCTCAAGTCTTTCAGCTCAGGAACCAATATGGTGGTTAAGTTCAATACTCTTTTCTTATTTCCTTATAGGATTGATTATGTGAGCTTCATCCTGGCGCTTCATACCCGGTTATCATCTTTATTGATTCCTGCTTCAGGTTCATGAAGGTAGTCATGCGTACGTTGTATATTGCCGCCTCACTTACTCCTTCTTCACGTTCTTGAAGGCACTTCTAACATTTACCAGCTTGCGCGTGTGCTGTTATCATAGTATTTGTGTTCAGCTCAGGATACAGGGTCAGTGCGATAACCGGCAAGGGTAGAAACATTGGGCGTGTATCCTTAGACCTGTTGTTCTGTTCACTGAGCAAGCAAGCAGGTACCTGGGTGTTAGTCGACTGTTGTGGGTCGCATCCTGGGGGGACAAGAATGACGACCCCAATGGAAATAAGACAAGACAGTTCCTCGATGACGCACTGCCTTTCTTGGGTTAACCTGAGTGGCTAACCTTATGGGGTTAAAAATCCGAATGAAATCTTATAATCTTATCTTAACTCAGCTAAGTCGGTAGGTTTGCTGCTGCTGCTGTGCACCTCTCGTCCAAGGTTGACAAGTGTTAAGAATCTTGTAACAGACCCATGATGCGCGTGTTGACATGTTGAATTTTGAAACCCTCTTATTTTCTTATGTTTTCCTACTGAATGATACGTTTGGTTTCCTTGCTTCGTATTTGCTTCATATGCACTCTGATTTATTTTTGTCCCCTCTTAGTTCCTCATATTCTTTGCTTCATACCCCTTTTCCTTATAATTCCTTTTTCCTTTTCTTAGCACTCTCCTACCCCTTACCCCACCACTTTTCTTCCTATTCTTTCATTTCCACGCCTTGCCCTTCCCTCAGACCCGTCGTCTTTCTTCCACTAAGATTCCTTACCACTCACGTGCCTCAAAAGGGGAACTTGATCCATGCAAATCCTTGAATAATGTATAATATATATGCACCTTTTATAACAAAACAATGTCAGACTGTACACACCACCATCCCAACACCAGTTAGTCCACACCACCATCCCAACACCAGTTAGTCCACACCACCATCCCAACACCAGTTAGTCCACACCACCATCCCAACACCAGTTAGTCCACACCACCATCCCAACACCAGTTAGTCCACACCACCATCCCAACACCAGTTAGTCCACACCACCATCCCAACACCAGTTAGTCCACACCACCATCCCAACACCAGTTAGTACCACACCACCATCCCAACACCAGTTAGTCCACACCACCATCCCAACACCAGTTAGTCCACACCACCATCCCAACACCAGTTAGTCCACACCACCATCCCAACACCAGTTAGTCCACACCACCATCCCAACACCAGTTAGTCCACACCACCATCCCAACACCAGTTAGTACACACCACCATCCCAACACCAGTTAGTCCACACCACCATCCCAACACCAGTTAGTCCACACCACCATCCCAACACCAGTTAGTCACACCACCATCCCAACACCAGTTAGTCCACACACCATCCCAACACCAGTTAGTCCACACCACCATCCCAACACCAGTTAGTACACACCACCATCCCAACACCAGTTAGTCCACACCACCATCCCAACACCAGTTAGTCCACACCACCATCCCAACACCAGTTAGTCCACACCACCATCCCAACACCAGTTAGTCCACACCACCATCCCAACACCAGTTAGTACACACCACCATCCCAACACCAGTTAGTCCACACCACCATCCCAACACCAGTTAGTCCACACCACCATCCCAACACCAGTTAGTACCCCACCACCATCCCAACACCAGTTAGTCCACACCACCATCCCAACACCAGTTAGTCCACACCACCATCCCAACACCAGTTAGTCACACCACCATCCCACACCAGTTAGTCCACACCACCATCCCAACACCAGTTAGTCCACACCACCATCCCAACACCAGTTAGTCCACACCACCATCCAACACCAGTTTGTCCACCACCACCATCCCAACACCAGTTAGTCCACACCACCACCCAACACCAGTTAGTACACACCACCATCCCAACACCAGTTAGTCCACACCACCACCCAACACCAGTTAGTCCACACCACCATCCCAACACCAGTTAGTACCACACCACCATCCCAACACCAGTTAGTCCACACCACCATCCCAACACCAGTTTTGTCCACACCACCATCCCAACACCAGTTAGTCCACACCACCACCAACACCAGTTAGTCCACACCACCATCCCAACACCAGTTAGTCCACACCACCATCCCAACACCAGTTAGTCCACACCACCATCCCAACACCAGTTAGTCCACACCACCACCACGACACCAGTTTGTCCACCACCACCATCCGAACACCAGTTTGTCCACACCACCACCACGACACCAGTTTGTCCACCACCACCATCCCAACACCAGTTTGTCCACACCACCACCACGACACCAGTTTGTCCACACCACCATCCCAACACCAGTTAGTCCACACCACCACCACGACACCAGTTTGTCCACACCACCACACACCAGTTTGTCCACCACCACCATCCCAACACCAGTTAGTCCACACCACCACCACGACACCAGTTTGTCCACACCACCACCACGACACCAGTTTGTCCACACCACCATCCCAACACCAGTTAGTCCACACCACCACCACGACACCAGTTTGTCCACACCACCACCACGACACCAGTTTGTCCACCACCACCATCCCAACACCAGTTTGTCCACACCACCACCACGACACCAGTTTGTCCACACCACCATCCCAACACCAGTTAGTCCACACCACCACCACGACACCAGTTTGTCCACCACCACCATCCCAACACCAGTTTGTCCACACCACCACCACGACACCAGTTTGTCCACACCACCATCCCAACACCAGTTAGTCCACACCACCACCACGACCCAGTTTGTCACCACCACCATCCAACACCAGTTAGTCCACACCACCGCCAGGACACCAGTTTGTCCACCACCACCATCCCAACACCAGTTAGTCCACACCACCACCACGACACCAGTTTGTCCACACCACCACCACCACCACCAGGACACCAGTTTGTCCACACCACCATCCCAACACCAGTTAGTCCACACCACCACCACGACACCAGTTTGTCCACACCACCATCCCAACACCAGTTAGTCCACGACACCAGTTTGTCCACCACCACCACCATGACACCAGTTTGTCCACACCACCATCCCAACACCAGTTAGTCCACACCACCACGACGACACCAGTTTGTCCACCACCATGACACCAGTTTGTCCACACCACCATCCCAACACCAGTTTGTCCACACTACCACCACGACACCAGTTTGTCCACCACCACCACCACGACACCAGTTTGTCCACCACCATGACACCAGTTTGTCCACACCACCATCCCAACACCAGTTTGTCCACACTACCACCACGACACCAGTTTGTCCACCACCACCATCCCAACACCAGTTTGTCCACACCACCATCACGACACCAGTTTGTCCACACCCCCACCACGACACCAGTTTGTCTATACTACCACCAAGACACCAGTTTGTCCACACCACCATCCCAACACCAGTTTGTCCACACCACCACCACGACACCAGTTTGTCCACACCACCATCCCAACACCAGTTTGTCCACACCACCACCACGACACCAGTTTGTCCACACCACCACCACGACACCAGTTTGTCCACACCACCATCCCAACACCAGTTAGTCCACACCACCACCACGACACCAGTTTGTGCACACCACCACCACGACACCAGTTTGTGCACACCACCGCCACGACACCAGTTTGTCCACACCACCATCCCAACACCAGTTTGTCCACACCACCACCACGACACCAGTTTATCCACACCACCATCCCAACACCAGTTTGTCCACACCACCACCACAACACCAGTTTTTCCACACCATCCAACACCAGTTTGTCCACAACCACCATCCAACACCAGTTTGTCCACACCACCACCACAACACCAGTTTTTCACACCATCCAACACCAGTTTGTCCACACCACCACACAACACCAGTTTTTCCACACCATCCCAACACCAGTTTGTCCACACCACCACCACAACACCAGTTTTTCCACACCATCCCAACACCAGTTTGTCCACACCACCACCACAACACCAGTTTTTCCACACCATCCAACACCCGTTTGTCCACACCACCACCACAACACCAGTTTTTCCACACCATCCCAACACCAGTTTGTGCACACCACCATCACTAGTTCCTCTACTGCACTACAACCACCACTGCATCATCAGTTCCTCTACTGCACTACAACCACCACTGCATCATCAGTTCCTGTGCTGCACTACAACCACCACTGCATCATCAGTTCCTCTACTGCACTACAACCACCACTGCATCATCAGTTCCTCTACTGCACTACAACCACCACTGCATCATCAGTTCCTCTACTGCACTAACAACCACCACTGCATCATCAGTTCCTGTGCTGCACTACAACCACCACTGCATCATCAGTTCCTCTACTGCACTACAACCACCACTGCATCATCAGTTCCTGTGCTGCACTACAACCACCACTGCATCATCAGTTCCTCTACTGCACTACAACCACCACTGCATCATCAGTTCCTGTGCTGCACTACAACCACCACTGCATCACTAGTTCCTCTACTGCACTACAACCACCACTGCATCATCAGTTCCTCTACTGCACTACAACCACCACTGCATCATCAGTTCCTCTACTGCACTACAACCACCACTGCATCATCAGTTCCTCTATTACACTAAACCACCACTGCATCACTAGTTCCTCTACTGCTCTACAACCACCACTGCATCACAAGCCCCTTTACTGCACTACAACCACGACTGCATCACAAGCTCCTCTATTGCTCTACAACCACAACTGCATCACTAGTTCCTCTATTGTTCTACAGCCACCACTGCATCACTTCCTCTACTGCACCACCACCACGACCACCTACATTTTTCTCAAGGTAATTCTGCATGGATAACTAAGAGAATCACCAGGAGCTCAATTAAGGCCACAACTCACCTTACTTACTACCTATGTTTACCTGTAATTCTCTGTTAATGATGCAGACGTTTGCGCTCGTGCGGCCCTCACTTTGACTATAACACCTCTCACCTAGTGTTATACACTGCCTAATTACTTCGTATTGTAACATAGCGTCATTAAGCATTATCGTGTTATCAGATATATTACGATAACGATGGTATGCAAATTTGCTTGTCGAGAAGTGACTTCTTATTATATATTTTCTGTTATAATTAGAACCCAAGGGACACAGGTGTGTCTTAATTCTAGTTAAGGGTTCTTGATCCAAAGGATGACAGCTATCATCCCTTTCCCTGGATGGAACCTAATTATCCTCCTAACGCTGAACCTGTATGATCCGCTACAGGTTCAGCGATCCCCCTTTAATATTACTTACATAGATGAAACCTGATAGTATATATATATATATATATATATATATATAATTATATATATATATATATATATATATATATATATTATATAATATATATATATATATATATATATTATATATATATATATATATATATATATATAAATATATATATATATATATATATATATATATATATAATAATATAGGGAAGTACCACCTCTATGGCTGGAATGGGGACCCTCAGCCTCAGAGAAGACAATAAACGTACCTCAGGGAAAACTCAAGGTTCTCCCCGGAGCTGTTTGAATATTTTCTTCTACCACCCCCTATATTTGATATTCTATGTGAACATTTATTAATAAACAGAATACATTTACAGAAAAACATAAACATGAATACAATGGCACAATGTATCAAAGATCATGAATTTCCTCCAGCTCCTCCGAGGCTGGACGCGAGCCAAGTATGCAGCAAGCATTTCCCCTCTGGATGGCTACGCTGAGGCGCTGGAACATGAAAGTGGCTGCTCTTGGGTCCCTGGTGGTGTCGATGAGTCTGGAACCCAATTCTTTGAGGAAACGTGTGGCATTTTTCCCCCATGATCCCAAGGTCTCTGATCCCACTGGGACAAATTGATATTGTTGGCTTATGTCCCTGTACTTGCTGATCTTGTACTCCCTGTGGTCAGCAGCTCCTCCCTGTCGCCCCACACTGTAATGGATATAGGTGTCAGCCAGTGTGGACACACAGGTATATTCCCATGCTAAGAGCTTGCCATTCTTCCAAGGATAGATGGTGATCCCTTCGGAGCGGTTTGCTGGGTTGTGGGTATTGTTGGCTGCTAGTGATCGGGGCTCCCTCTTCGGCTGGGCATCCAGCTGTAGCAAGGGTTCTCTTAATGATGTCGTTGGCCTCATTGTGTCTTGCATGCCAGCCCTTGGTTTTGGAACAGTTAAGACCATGTAGACCGTATTGGTCTGCTTGCGCTTCGCCGCAAATACACGTATATTCTGTGTGAACTGGGGCAGCAAGGCGCAGAGCCAATGCAATACGGAGGGTCTTAGGGTCGAGTCGCGTTCCCATTGCCGATATGGGAACTGTTTGGAGGAAGTCCCCGGAGTGAGGTGCGCTCACAGCCTGGAGATGGGCAATCTCCCTATCTGATGTTGCAGCCCTGAGCATGTTGGCAAGCACCTTTTCAGCGATCCGGCCATCCCAGCTTGACTGTTTGTGAGCCAGTGCTGCACTAGGGTTTGGTGCTGGAGCAGCAAGAGTCTCCCATTCAGTGATGGCACTGGCATAGCTAGGGTCTTTTATTCCTGCTGAGTCACTGAGGGTATGAGGAAGAATTTGTCTTATCAACTCGTTTGATGCTGTGGAAGAGGATAGGAAAGCTAGTAGAGCAATCTGGGAAGATCTGCCTACTCCTAGCCCTCCAAGCCTGACCGGAAGTGAGGCTTGCAACCACTGTCCATCTTCAAGGGAAAGATTCAATACACTCTCTAGCATGGTCTTAAGGAGAGTCATATTCCTTGAGTTTTGGACTGCTGAAGGCTGGGGAGCATCTCAGAAAGTAGGTAAGTTTTGGGATTGACAGGCACCTGGCGAGTAGGTAGAAGGCATCGTGTGTGTCAATGTCTTTCATCCTGCTTTCCATCGTCCGGAGGTCTGAGACTTTTTTTCCTAGGATCAGATCGATGGCATTGGACCCAAGAGGAGCACCGAGGAGAGTGCTATTGGCTGGATCAATGGCTCGTGCTCCTGGTAAAACGGCACTAATATTCTGGATCATCTGTTGATTGGTAGAAAACTATTTCACATTTGGTGGGGTTTAAAGAAAGGCCCCAGGCTTTCTCCCATGTCTTTATATATATATATATATATATATATATATATATATATATATATATATATATATATATATATATATATATATATGTATATATATATATATATATATATATATATATATATATTATATATATATATATATATAATATATATATATATATATATATATATATATATATATATATATATATACATATTATGTCCTGCCGAACAGGTAAAACTGGTCAATTAGCAAGAACTCATTTAAAATTAAGTCCTTTGTAAAATTTTCTCTTGTACATTTAAAGACATTTTTTTAATTTATGTTCATATAAAAATTAATGATTTTGCACCAAAAGAACCTTAAGAAACTTACCTAACCTTATTATAACAAGCGCAATTTAATTTAGCCTAATCTAGCTAAATATATTTTATATAAGTTAACAATAATTTAATAATAAACACACTGAAATATATTTTTCTCGTTAGATTTAGAAAGATTTTTGCGAAATTATTGCATACACAAATTTTCGCTTGCCCTATTCGGCAAGAAGTGAGTTACTATATAAGCCAGATTTGCAAGTTTTATGTATTCGACACGACATATAAAATATCACAGTAAACAGGTGATGGTACAATATGAAAACTTGTTAGAAATCACGAAAGCGCTTGGAAATTTAATATTTAGCATCGTTCTAAGCCTGTGAAAAATATTGTTTTTCCTTTTACTAAATATAAAAACTAAAAATATATATATATTTGGTCCAGTCTTATAACGATGCATCGCGCAAGACTGTTGCTGAAATGGGCCGGCACCTGGCAGCAGCACTGGCCAATAACACTCCCGGGAATGATTTTACTGACGCCCACAATCGTTAAGAGTTTAAGTTCGACCCAGGGAGGCATTCTCAAGTAATTGTAAGGAATCCATGGAACAAAGAAAGGGAATGTGTTATATATGGATATGCATGTATGTATATAATATATATATATATATATATATATATATATATATATATATATATATATATATATATTTATATATATATATATATATATATATAATATATATATATATATGCAAAACAACCACTCTGAAAGAATAGGGAAATTCCAAGCGCTTTCGTGACTACTACACATTATCAAGGAACTATGAAAGTAAGCATCCAAGGAAGGTATATAAGGGGTCTGGCCAACACCTCACTATCAGATCCCACAACGGTTAAACACCTGACGCGCGCCGGCCCAACTGGACAGGTCCTTTGCACAACTCACAACAAATATTCTACCCAAGAAAATTTTAAAAATTATTATTTTTTCCAGTGTATTATTAAATTCTTCCCAAATTCTATTAATTATAAATGGATCTAATTTATATAAACCAAAGGAAATTTTATATTATTGTCAAACTGCTTTTTATGAAATAAGATTCAATTATATTCCTGTCGACATGGACTTGCTTGATTACTACTTTCTCAACTTTTTGAAAATCAATTGGATGGTTAAAATCTCTTACATGAATAAATAGAGCATTGGAATCTTGTCCAGTTCTAATGCTATATTTATGTTGTTTTAATCTTAGTTCGAGATTTTTACCAGTTTGACCGTAATAAACTTTATCGCAAATTTTACAAGGAATCTTATAGACACATCCATCAGCATTTTGGGGGGAATTCTTTATCAAAAGTTTTTTTACTCTATCAAGATTTTTGAATACAACTTTAATATTAAAAGTCTTAAGAAGAGAAGGCATATCAACCAAGTTTTCATGGTAAGGGAGAACCAACATATTTTTAGTTGAATAAGGCAGGTTGTCCCTTTTTGGATTGTAAAAAGTATTTCTAGCAACTTTAAAAGATTTATCAATTACATTTCTTGGGTATTTCAAATCACTACCTATTTCATAAATTTTGGATATTTACTTTACTTTCATAGTTCCTTGATAATGTGAGTAGTCACGAAAGCGCTTGGAATTTCTCTATTCTTTCAGAGTGGTTGTTTTGCATATTCTGAAATCACCTGTTTACTGTGATCTTATTGCATATATATATATATATATATATATATATATATATATATATTATATATATATATATATATATATATATATATTATATATATATATATATAATACATACTATATATATTTATATATATATATATTATATATATATAAATTTTATATATATATATATATTGTCGTGCCGAATAGGCAGAACTTGCCATCTTGGCTTAAATAGCAACGCTCATCTTGCCATATAAGACAAGTGAAAATTTGTGTATGCAATAATTTCGCCAAAATCATTCTGAACCTAACGAAAAAAAATATATTTCACTGTTTGTTTAGTATTAAATTACTGTAAACAAATCTAAAATATATTTAGTTGGGTTAGGCTAAAATAAATTGCTCTTGTTAAAATAAGGTTAGGTAAGTTTTCTAAGATTCTTTTGGTGTAATATTAAAAAATTTTACATTAACATTAATGAAAAGAAATATATCTTTAAACGTATAAGAGAAAATTTCAGAAAGGACTTGATTTTGAATGAGTTCTTGCTAAGTGACCAGTTTTACATATTCGGCACGACATATATATATATATATATATATATGATATATATATATATATATATATATATATATTATATATATATATATATATATATATATATATATATATATATATATATTATATATGTATATATATATATATATATATATATATATAATATATATATTATATATATATATATATATATATTATATGTGTGTGTGTGTGTGTGTGTGTGTGTCTGTGTGTGTTGTACTTGGGTACAACACACACGGGCAAAATCTAATCCGATTAATTAAATAAATGAGATTACACACAATAGCTGAAACGGCAGTGATGAAGAGACGCCCAGGAATTTAATTACTCAATGCTGGGTTGTTGTCCAGTTATTATCCTTCGCCATCTCGTTCCCCTCTAACGTTCCTTATGCAAGACCGTACACATTTCTGTTTAGCAAGGGAAGAGACTCAGAACCATTAAGTTATAACTGCCTGAGAAAAGACAAAGAATGCTAGAATATAGGTTGAGGAGTGAGAGGAGAGAGAGAGAGAGGAGGGTAAAAAAAGATACGGTGTCAGAGGGCAGACTCTCAGATAAACAATACTGAGAAAGGAAAGTATAGATTCACAATCATTGTTAAGTTGTAATTGACCAAGAAAAGACAGGGAATACTAGAATACAAGTTGAGGAGAGAGAGAGGGGGGTAAATAGGTCCCATAAGAACATAAAAGGAAAAGGGAACATACAGCGGGGTGCTGGCCCGTGCGGGGGCAGGTCCAAGCCCCCCACCGGCCAAGCCAATCCCCCCAAACCTACCCGGGCCCCAGGTCACATTAATTAAAGGAAGGAGCAGGGACATCTGACAAATGGCGTAAGTTAGTAAACGGAGGATAGAAAAACGGAAACCCAAAGGGACTTAAAAGTCCACAGCGTGGATGTCTGCTGGGATGTACCTCTTCAAGGGGGGCTCCTTGTTGTGGTGAAGAGGCTCTTGGTCTGAGGAATCAGACCTGTCGGTCTCCTTCCTCAGACCGAACCTAATTACCCCCCAATTCCCCCCTCCCTATCCCATCCTCCCCTTTTTCCTTTCCTCCTCCCCACCCCTCCCTTTTGCCCTTCCTCTTTTTGGTCTTTAGGATTTCTCCCACAGGTGCGCTAGTTCCTAGGTAGGGGAAAGAATACCGGGGTTCATCCCATTCCGTTGAGGTTCTTGGCGGTGGCGTAGTTTGCCGTGGAATCTGGATCGCCTGGGGATGTCCCGATCCCTCTCTGGTATCCTGGAGTAGCTTTGGGTGTCTTTCGGGCGACGGGTGTATCTCTAGAAGCCACCTTTCGGATTCCGGGGGTGGTGGCCGATATCCGGTGGCGGATATCCGGCCGCCCTCTCTTTTGTCCACCGAGGTAGCTTGGCAGATGTGAGGTTGCTATCCCGGATTGCTGGTTTACTGGCATGAAGGGTAGGGTATGGCACGGGTTCCATGCTGCATCTGCGCTACTAGCGGTGCTGAGGTCCTCTTGGGCGCGGAGGGAGATTTCCGGCCCTTTCATTCCTCCTGGGAACTATTCCTCCCCGCTCCCCCCTTTTTTTATTCTTTTTTTTATTTTTATTTTCTTTTCTTTCTTTTTTTTCTTAAAAACAAAAAGCAAAGGAGTAACCTAACCATGGAGAACCCAATCCATGAACCCACTACCCCCGGGCCCCTTCTTGATATCGCACCCCATTCTTACCCTGCCTTGTTTTTAGACCACTCTTCGGACACTCCTGATGCCCCTGTACCTCTTGCTGGTGCTGTTTCCTCACCCGCTTCCGGTACCGGGGCTTCGACTGACCCTTCGATTTGTCTGACCTCCGCTCTCCTTTGACTATGCTTCCGGCCTCTCCCTCTACGGTACGGCAATTTTCGAATCACCAGCCCATTTCACGCCGGACCAACTCTGGTCCTACTCCTAAACGCCAACATCAATCTCCTGATGATGCTCCTTCGTTACCTTCCCATTCTACTCGGAAAAGACCGACACGTCATGCACTCCCTCTCCACGCTCAGTTTCGGACCACACAATTCTTTACTTTACTAAATTCTTTACTTTAAGACCGACTTCTTCTTCTGCCTATCTTTCTGACCATAGTATTGGCAAAGCGCTCCTGCGTCATGTTGGTAGAGATATTTCATTTCATGCTCTCGAGCGGTACGTGCATCGTCACTGTCCAGAATGCTACCCAAGCTCATGATCTTTCTCTCCTTTCGAATATCGATACTACTCCTATCACTATTGAAAAACATCTTTCTCTCAATTCTTGTAGTGGTACTGTCATTCTGCCCCATACCATAGTCCAACAGAATTTCCAGTCATGTGGCAATGACATTCTTGAACAGCTGGAACTCCAGGATCTCCCAATCCTCAAAGTAGACACTTATGTCCTTCATGCCCGTGGGCGGAGACGTTACCCTTGCAATGTGGCTCGTTTAACTTTTGACAGCCGAGAACTCCCGTCCTCTGTATATGTCGCATATGTCGCGGGACATCGGTTACAAGTTCGAAAGGTGATACCTACACCGCAACAGTGTAGAAATTGCTGGCGTTTTGGTCACCCAGCGAAATATTGCAGATCTATAGCCGAATGCCCAGTCTGTGGTGCCGACGACCATTCTAATACATCTTGTAGTCAACCTCCATCTTGCCTTAATTGTAATGAAGCTCACCCTTCGTACTCCCGCTGTTGCCAGGTCTACTTAAATGAACGTGAAATCCGTTGCCTCAAAGAGGCAGAGGGTCTCCCTTATGCTATGGCAGTTACTCATCTCTGCCTCCAAGGGAGACTACCCTGTGTTTCTTATTCTCGTGTTTCAAAACATCCCCCCACTTCTGGGGTCCCATCTTCTGCAGCCTCCTCTGTTGTTACCCCTCCCATAGCCACTCCGGCATCTAATCCTTTTGCTGTCCTTGGCTCTGACGTCCCGACTACAACTCAGTCTGTTCTCACATCTTCGCGTCCTTCCTCACAAGCCCCAGTATCGACAAGACCTCGTACGACACCTTATACCAATCGCCCCTCTACTTCTCAGAAGTCCAAAAAATCCACATTGCTCAAATCTTCTTTGCCCCTTCCTTCCCTTCTTCCACCTCCACACTTTACCTTTCCAGTCTCTGTGCCTAGTTCTTCCCTCTCTCTGGCTCTATTACAAGTGTGGAGATTCACCCTCCTCCTCGTACTATGCCTTCCACCCCCGTCCCCTCCCAAGTTTCTCCCTCTTCTGCCACCTCCCAGGTTTCTGCCTCTTCTGTCCCCCCCCACACTTCATCTCCAGTCCCTTACACTCTTTCATCCTCCTCTACTTTGGTACAGTCCATTACTGTCCCAATCTTTACTCACCCTCCCCCTTCTACCTCCAATATGGCCTCCCATACATCTTTGAATTCAGAAACACTTGAAGCCATTTCAGAATATATTGCAGAGACTAAACCTTCAATGGACACTGATTCACTTCCTGTTCCTTCTCTTCCCTCTCCTCCATCTTCACAACCCCATTCTTCGCAATGCTCCGTTCCTTCGCTACTTGAACGTCTTCCAATCCCACCACACGTTGACCTTTCTAACCCCTCTAGTCCGTAGGTGCCTTTCCCTACGGATTCCTGGTATTTTCTTCATCGCCAATCATGGCCTATTTACAGTGGAATATCCGCGGCCTCAGGGGTAATCGGGGTGAGCTTCAGATGTTGCTTTCCAGGTTTTCCCCTGTGGTGCTTGCTTACAAGAACCAAAATTACACTCAGCTGTTTTCCAACCTATCTCAGGCTATAATTTATTGTATTCTTCGGATCCTTTCTCAGATGGGGCCTTTAATGAAAGTGCCCTTCTTCTATGCAATGATATTCCGTACTGTCAACTATTTGTCCATACCTCGCTGCATTACACTGCAGCCCGTATCCACTTGAATAAGTGGTTTACAATATGTTCTTTATATCTCTCTCCTTCTCGAGCATTTTCTATCCCAGACTTTGCCTTTCTTGTTTCATCCTTACCACCACCACTTCTGTTACTTGGTGATTTTAACGCCCACCATTTCCTCTGGGGGGGGGATTCTCATTGTGACTCACGTGGCATCAAGTTGGAGGCTTTTCTCGCCTCTCACCCCCTCCATGTTTTAAATACGGGTACTCCCACCCATTTTGATCCTCGTACTCATACTCTCTCTTGCATCGATCTATCAGTCTGCTCTTCCTCCACTGCACTAGACTTCACCTGGTCTGTTCTACTGGACTTACATGACAGCGATCATTTTCCAATCATTCTTACTTCTTCATATTCACCACCTTTCCGTAGCCCTCGCTGGCAATTTGATCGGGCAAATTGGGACCTTTACTCGCAGCTCACTGCTTTTAGTGAGGTTCCTTCTTCATCCTCCATTGATGAGCTCCTACACCTCTTCTCGACGTCAGTTTATACCGCAGCTTCTCATTCTATACCCCAAACCTCAGGCAAGCATTCTCAGAAGTGCGTGCCTTGGTGGTCTCCTGCTTGTGCTCGTGCAGTACGTTTGAAACGTGCTGCATGGGGCAGGTACCGATACAATAGAACCAATGAGAGACTTCTTGATTTTAAGCAGAAGCGTGCGATCGCTCGCCGTGTCATCCGTGGTGCTAAACACACTTGCTGGCGAGACTATGTTTCCACCATCACCTCTGCTTCCTCTATGAGTGCAGTCTGGAAAAAAGTGAGGAAATTGAGTGGTAAATACTCTCCTGACCCGGCTCCTGTTCTACGGGTCACCGGTATTGATGTAGCAAACCCTCTTGACGTTGCCATTGAAATTGGCACTCATCTGGTCCGTATTTCCCGGGGGCTCCATCTATGCCCCTCGTTTCTTTCCTCAAAGTCTGCCAGAGAGTTAGTACCCTTGGACTTTTCTTCTCTCAGAGAAGAACTGTATAATGTGCCTTTTACACTTCAGGAACTGGAGGCAACACTCAGCTTGCCGATCATCGGCAGCTGGACCTGACGACATTCATATTCGTATGTTACAACATTTACATCAGTCAGCCCTTGTAGTCCTCTTACACCTCTTCAATCTTATTTGCAAAGGCATTACGAACATACATATCCAAGCGTAGTAAGGGGTCTATGGTAGAACGGCTCTTACGAAAGCCATATTGGCTAGCGGAGAGACTGTTGTGTGTCTCTAAATACCACATTAAACAGGAACTTGCACATGCAAGCCTGTAGGCATATGGGTGATGTTCAAAAGTGGGCCATTGCTAAATGGGAGGTGGACACTAAAAGAAAGTTAGCATCAGGTAGGGTAGGCTCCAAAACCTGGTGGTCCCTGGTCAAGGACAGACAAGGTTATCTGCCTGATGAACTTATTCCACCTCTAAATCGACAGGATGGGACCACCTCTACTAGTAGTCAAGAGAAGGCGGACCTCTTTGCTGAACACTTTGCTACCAAAATGCAAGTTCCTGATCTAGCAAGGGACCCTCCTTGGCTAGCTGCACGAACTGTGTGAAAACTGTCAGTGGTGACAATAAGGCAGGAGGAGGTGCATTTCCTTCTTAAATCACTTGACCAAGAAAAGCTGTGGGCCCAGACAAGTTGAGCCCAAGATTGTTGAGAAGATGTGCAGACCAGCTAGCAGCACCTCTAACTCGCATCTTTCAGCACTGCCTAGTACAGTGTAAATGGCCCTCTCTATGGAAAGAGGCAAATGTAGTCCCTGTTCACAAAAAGAAGAGCAGAGCAGAAATCAGCAACTACAGACCAGTGTCACTCCTGTCAATCACTGGTAAGATCCTTGAGACAATAATCTCAAGACAAATGACAGATTTTTTTGACTACCACTCACTACTTTGTGATCGTCAATATGGCTTCAGGAAAGGTTACTCTGCTGCTGATCTGTTGTTAAACCTCTCCACTAAGTGGCACCAGTCACTGGATGAATCCAAAGTCAGCTGTGTGGTAGCACTGGACATTGCTGGCGCTTTCGACCGGGTGTGGCACCAGGGTCTCTTAGCAAAACTTCGAGCACTGGGAATTGCAGGCTCTACGCTAAGTCTCCTCAGTGATTACCTTCATGGTAGATCTCTAAGTGTAGTCCTCAATGGAACGGAATCAGCAAGGCATCCTATTGGGGCAAGCGTTTCCACAAGGAAGCGTGCTGGGTCCACTGTTATGGAATGTCTACTTCAACGACCTTCTTCATCTCATCCCAGATTCACATGCATATGCAGACGACTGTGCACTGACATTCACTTATCCAAGAGAAGAAATGCCAGCTGCTCTAAGCTACATCAATCACCAGCTGAGAGCTATATCAGCTTGGGGAAGTAGATGGCAAGTAACATTTGCACCTGAGGGAAAACGCAAATGATGATCGTCTCTAGGCACCATGATGGTAATGCTGGTGCAGTAGTAAGGATGAATGGGAGGATGTTGGCACCTGGAGAAGAAGTTGATATCCTTGGGGTGAAATTTGACTCCAAACTAACCATGAAGAACCATGTTGTAAATCTTGCAAAACAAGGCAGAAAGGGGCTTACCGAAATTCGCCGGGATCAGCTTTGCTTGAACCCGTAGGGGTTTTTCAAGATCCGTAAAGAGGCCCCCCCGTACGTCACCCTTTGAGTATGCTCCACTTTCTTGGTTTGTTTCCCCCCCCTCATCATTCGAAAAATGGTTGGGGGGAGGAGGAACGAGCAAAAAGTCTCATTCTCGGGCCCGGGCCCATCCCGGGATTTGAACTGTCATTTTAGCGAGCCTTCAACTAGGGGGGATTTTTGGGTGGGTTACTGTTTGTACAAGGGAAATATTGTCAAAATCCCCCCACTGGATCCACTTCGAGGGGCAGCGGTGAAACAAGTTTTTTGCCACAAGGAAAGGGCAGAAAGCAGCAAAATTCACTCTGGCTGTACCCCCTTTTCCAGAAAATCCTCCTTCTGGAAACATACATTCCCAGGATTGGGCTCCGAGTAAAGGGGAAAACATTTGGGGAAAGCATAAAGAGTTCCCCGAGATAAAGTCAGTTTTATCCCAAATTTAAAATGCTGGCCCCCCAGGGTGGCTCCAAAATTTATCCATTCCCCTACTTTTTAATGTTCCCAAAAAAATTAAAAAGCTTTCAAATGAGCTGATTAGGGTTTTAAAGCCCAGCTTGGGCCCAAAAAAGTTTTGGTTTTCCTTTAAACCCGTAATTTTAGGGTTCCCAAAAAAAGCCTTTAAGGGTCCTTTAAACCCTTTTCAAACCCTGTTAAAAAAAAAAAAAAAAAAAAAAAAAAAAAAAGAGAGAGAGAGATGAAAATTTCAAATACGACAATAAAAATAAAAACCTTCGCCAGATTAGAATAAAAACAGTTTTTCGAGTTTGTCATTTAACCCTGTTTTTTTTTAACTTTTTGGGGGAAATTTAGTTGAGAAATTTTCATGGCCCCTTCAGAGGGCGAGAGGGCTAATAACTCTTTCAGGTGACTGGGGACCCAAAACCCTTTGTTGCCTCATTTGCATAGTCTGTCCTTTTTCAAAATGTTAAAGGGGAAAAATTGCCGGGACAAATGGGGCTGGTTGCTCCTTATGGTAAAAACCAAAACAAAATAAAAAGGTTATTTTGAAGGGGGTTCGTTTAATGTTATTGTTGTTGTTAATGTAATTTTATTGTTAAATGTTTTTTATTTTTATTCTTGTTATCGTTAGTGTTGTTAGTTATTTTTGTTATTGTTACTTAGTTATTGTTGTTATTGTCATTATTATCGTTATTGTTGCTATTGTTACTTGTTATTGATAGTTATTGCTATTGATAGTTATTGTTGTTGGTATTGTTAGTTATTATTGTAGTTATTGTTATTATTATCAATTATATATTATTAACTTTATTATTATTATTAACAATAATATTATTGTTAATTTGATTATTAATATTAATAATTTCGTTTTAATTATTATTATTATTATTATTATTGTACTATTACCATTATGATAGTATTATGGGCGGTTGTCATGGATATTACCAGAAAAGTGATAACATTTTGGCGTTCTAGCCTTGAGATGCTGTACCTGTGACCCGTTTCCAGAGTTATTTTCTCCTACCCTCGCAACCCGGCCAGGAAGGTGAAGGGGGCAAGCTTTTCTGTTGCTTGCCCGTTCAACCAGGCTGTTGTTGGCCGGCCAGGAAAGAGTTAAAGGGATCGGAAGAGTTTGAAGAAAATATTGAAAAAAACAGTTGCCGGAGATATATTATTATTTCATCATCATCATCATATTATTATTACTAGTAATATTTAGGCAGCTTTAAACTCGTATGGGTCACACAGCGCCTGAGAGGTAATCAGACATTGTATGATTAAAGGGACGGTAGCTCCATTTCCTTGGATTAAAAATCCCTAATTAGCATCAACACACACTATGGATTTTGTTAGAAATCTAGGACATGAGTGAGTAATACTATGTTTATTACACACACAAAAAAAAAATACACACACACACACACACACACACATATATATATATATATATATATATATATATATATTATATATATATATATATATATATATATATATATATAATATATATATATATATATATATATATATATATGGTAAAGTTTTTATTTGAATAAACATGTTTAAATTTGAATAATATTTAAAATAAAAAAGAATCAGATTATGAATCGCCTCGGGCGCCTCGGAAGATGGACGGGAGCCAAGAATGTAGCAAGTAGTTCCTCCTCTGGATGGCCCCATTGAGACGCTGGAAGAGGAAGGTCTCTCGTAGTGTCGATGAGCCTGGAATTAAGTTCACTGAGAAAGCGTGTTGCACATTTATCCCAGGGTTTAAGTCTCCCTATCCTACTGGGACATTGTGGTATCGCTGATCCGAGTTCCCATATTTGCTGAGTTTAAACCCAAGTTCCCATGTTTGTTGAGTTTAAACCCAAGTTCCATGTTTGTTGAGTTTAAACCCAAGTCCCCATGTTTGTTGAGTTTAAACCCAAGTCTCCATGTTTGTTGAGTTTAAACCCAAGTCCCCATGTTTGTTGAGTTTAAACCCAAGTCTCAATGTTTGTTGAGTTTAAACCCAAGTTCCCATGTTTGTTGAGTTTAAACCCAAGTCCCCATGTTTGCTGAGTTTAGATCCAAGTCCCCATGTTTGGTGAGTTTAGATCCTAGTCCCCATGTTTGCTGAGTTTAGATCCTAGTCCCCATGTTTGCTGAATTTAGATCCTAGTCCACATGTTTGATGAGTTTAGATCCTAGTCCCCATGTTTGCTGAGTTTAGATCCTAGTCCCCATATTTGCTGAGTTTAAACCCAAGTCCCCATGTTTGCTGAGTTGACATACGTCCGTGTCAGCAGCAGCACCTCCCTCTTGCCCAACACAAACACGAACGTTATAGGTGTGTTATTCAGGTGTATAGACTCACACCATTTGTCTTCCACCATTATTTTAAACTTCAAGTTACAAAAATGTTACATTGCAACAATACTGAATACGAAAGCGATACTCTAAATATAAACAAAAGATTTAACTTTCGTTCTTAATACGTTTACGAATTTTGTGAAGATTAAAAAAAAGTTCACATTGATATAACACAGATATGGTGAGTGTGATGTTTTAGTATATTTCTCTTCATATAGAGATTATTTTTACACAGTACTGAAAGTCACTCCAGTAACTATGTTCACAATAAATGCGGATTTCGAAGGATAATCCTAGTATGCATAACAGCTTATTCCCAGAAACGTTTAAACTTTTACAGAATTTTTTTTCGAAGGCCAAATTTGTGAAAAATATGTCAGTGTTTGTGAATTCTTTTTAAAGTGTGTCATTGTTGAGAGAGAGAGAGAGAGAGAGAGAGAGAGAGAGAGAAACAGACAAACAGAGAGGAAGAAATAGAGGAAGAGAGAAGAGAGAGATAGTGTACAAGAGACAAGCAGACAGACTGCATATGCCATTCGCCAAGTATATTACATTTTATTCAATGTTCGTCACATTTGGCATGCCCTCTCAACCAGTGAACTGGCAATTCAGAGTATAGCAGTTCTTGGGCCCCCCACTGATGCGTTCGTTGACCAATTCAGTCTGCTAATCACGTGGAAGCCGGCTACTTCAGCCAGGATGGTGTCACTTTGCTCACCTGCCTGAGTGGCGGACTTCAGTAGACACTGGTCGTGACCGCTCATAATTTGAGTGGCTCTTGGTTCCGCCTTTTCCCTCTTGACTTCTCTAATCATTAATATTGTACACAGTGTAAATATAGGTGACGGAATACATGGGTAAAGAAATCTACCCGGTTGTATTTGCCTTGCCCTGCTAATTGCCTTGTTTTGCTGACTCTACCACCAGGTGCTACAGGCCTTTAACCCTCAAGGAAGGCTCCTTGAAAGTTGGTGAGGGGCTCTTGATTTAGGGAATTGGATCTGTGCTCCAGTTCCCCGAATTAAGCCTGAATGCTTCCACATCCCCCCAGGGCTGTATAATCCTCCGGGTTTAGCGCTTCCCCTTGATTATAATAATAATACAGGCCTTTAGACTACTCCCTGTGTTTCGTAATACAGCAGAAAAATACAAGTCTACACCCAGACTACCCTCAAGGAAGGTTCCTTTTATGTTGGTGAGGGCTCTTGATTTAGGGAATTGGATCTGTGCTCCAGTTCCCCAAATTAAGCCTGAATGCCTTCCACATCCCCCCCCCCCCCAGGCGCTGTATAATCCTCCGGGTTTAGCGCTTCCCCCTTGATTATAATAATAATATACCGAGACTATTTGCCGAGGACTAATTTCATCTAGAGTACGAGCTGTGGTTTATTACCAATTTTTCTGAGACAAGAATACCAAAGCAAAAAGCTTTCTCCTTACACTCCGCTTCCTTCATGAAACAAGAAAAAACATTTCAAACCATACTGATAAAAGCGAGGTACAGTTTAAAGGAGAGCTATAAGTAAGTGAAAAGTATGGCTTACAAACTACCTTTTAAATTTTTTTAGTAGTGTTATTACTGCAGCTGCACATGTTACTCCGCTGATACGCACACAGTTTTGACTACCAGGGGTTTTACTGCTTCCGTTACACACATTTGTGTTTCATCTTTTGTCTTTAAGTTTCTTTCCATTTGTTTAGAGCTATTGACTCACTAGGCACTACATACCCTTGTGAGTTTAGCGCTTAGTTTTCATAATAATAATAATAATAATAATATGCACTTTACATAGTTCTTCGTATCTGAGTGTATCTTCGTGGTCTTCGTTTCTTAAGAGAGACAGAGAGAAAAGAGGAAAGGTAAGTGCTTTGAGTCTGACTTCATAGGTTATGGTTTATTTATAGGTGATGGAACGAGCTTAGTTGCCCTTTCTGTACCCTTTTCCAGCCTATATTTTTAATTATTTTAGGTCAGACCTGGACGGCATATGCAAAAACCGGTCTATCAGTACGTTTTAGAGAGCCAGTGTGGTTTCTGGCGTTTTGTAGGCGAAATTTCTAGCTTTGAAACCAAGCTTTGTGTTAGCTATGCTGCTGGGCCGGCTAATAGATATTATTAGAGATAATTTGTTAATTTGTTGCCAAGCATTTGTACTCATGTTTGAAATTATTATAAAGAAAATGTCTTACCCTGAACTTGTCAACAGTGAAACTCAGTTATCTTGGTGGTGGTGGACCACAGCGCCGACATAGCCAAAACGCAGAACACTCGGTGCGTTGCTGCATTTTCTCTCCAGTTTTTGAGTGGCCATTACAGTGTCGTTGGGCATTAGAATGATGTCACTGGACATTAGAATGATGTTACTGGACATTATAATGTCACTGGGAATTAGAATGATGTTACTAGTTATTATAATGTCACTGGGCATTAGAATGATGTTACTGGTCATTATAATGTCATTGGTCATTATAATGTCACTGGGCATTAGAATAATGTCACTGGTCATTATAATGTCACTGGGCATTAGAATGATGTCATTGTTCACTGGAATGATGGCCCATCAGGAGAGTACATTGCTGGTGAAAGGCTCTTGATCCAATGAATTGGAGCTTCTTGTTGAATCAGACCGTCAGAAGGTGAACTGATAATGGTCGAGGACGAACCATTACCAGTTCCATTATTATTATTATTATTATGAAGTGCTAAACCCGTAGTGAGCATACAACGTCGAGGAATAGAAGATAAATTAAGTTTGAGACGAAGATTGGGTGGATTGTTCCACTTCCTTGGGCCAAGAACTGTCAAGGCACCTCTGAAGGTTCTGTACCTCTTCTTTCTGGGTTTAACAACAGCAATAGTAATAATAATAATAATAATAATAATAATAGTTCATATAAAATTGTTTGAAGGATTATTAACCATAGCAAATGAATCTTGGAACAGTTTAATGGGTAATTAACTTGTTTGTCATTAACAAAGGTGATTTAGCTGGGATAAGCAGTTGGGTAATATGCCTTGAAAGCTTAGTCAGTATAGACCCTTCAGAATGGCTGTTGGTTCCAGCAGTTGAAGCTAACCTGGTTAGTTTCCCGGATCAAAGCTGATTGCTTTCTGGTCCACAGGCGCTGCATGAGCCACACGGGTTTAGTGCTCCCCTATGAATAATAATTGCAGTAATATTAATATTAATTAAATAATAATTACACTGTTATTAATGCGAATTAATAATGATAAATTTGAAATAAATTTTTGCAGTTTCTATATACAAAGAGCATGGTAATATATTATGTGACAGCTGTTGTTGAAAGCAGTTGCGAGTGTATTGAAAACAAGACTCCAAGGGCCTGCAACGTTCTGACATAGCAATTAAGGTGTAGGATCATCCAGCACGGGGCAATTTATTGCGCTAATTAACTCAGTACAGATTTTAAGAACGAGGTTTGTAACTGCCGTGTAGCTCTAATTGAACCCTGGCTGGCTAATTAAAAGGGTTTAGGTCTTAAGTTTTGATTATAGTGATAATAATGGCTGGTTAAAGACATTACGTAACTGTCTCAGCTGTAATTAGGACGCTCGTAGGGAACGTTATCTGAGGTGTACATAGCTTAGATGGCCTTATTACATGTTGGAGTATCAGCCTATTGACAGCCAGGGTGTTTAACCTGGCAAACAATGTGAAGTGTAAACCTAGTTGAACCCAGGGTGGTTAACCTGGCAACAAGGGGCAGTATGACCCAAGGGTGGTTAACCTGGCAGCAAGGTGGAGTGTAACCTAGTTGAACCCAGGGTGGTTAACTTAGCAGCAAGGGGCAGTATTACCCTAGGGTAATTAATTAGCAACAAGTGCCACTATAACCCTAGAGTGGTTAAACTAGCAAAAAGTGCTAGTATTACCCTAGGGTAGTTAATCTAGCAACAAGGGACAGTATAACCCTAGCGTGGTTAACCTAGCAAGAAGTGCCAGTATAACCCTAGGGTGGTTAACCTAGCAACAAGTGCAAGTATAACCCTAGGGTAGTTAACCTAGCAGCAAGTGCCAGTATAACCCTAGGGTGGTTAACCTAGCAACAAGTGCTAGTATAACCTTAGGGTGGTTAACCTAGCAACAAGTGCTAGTATAACCTTAGGGTGGTTAACCTAGCAACAAGTGCAAGTATAACCCTAGGGTAGTTAACCTAGCAGCAAGTGCCAGTATAACCCTAGGGTGGTTAGCCTAGCAACAAGTGCTAGTATAACCTTAGGGTGATTAACCTAGCAACAAGTGCTAGTATAACCTTAGGGTGGTTAACCTAGCAACAAGTGCCAGTATAACCCTAGGGTGATTAACCTGGCAACAAGGGGCAGTATAACCCTAGGGTAGTTAACCTAACAACAAATGCAAGTATAACTCTAGGGTGGTTAACCTAGCAACAAGTGCCAATATAACCCAGTAACCTAGCAACAAGTGCCAGTATAACCCAGTAACCTAGCAACAAGTGCCAGTATAACCCAGTAACCTAGCAACAAGTGCCAGTATAACCCTAGGGTGGTTAACCTGGGAACAAGGACGGTCAAATATTAACGTGGAGGGCTCAGGTGACCAGAATACTTCACCCGTCTTGTTCCTGGCCTACCCAAGAGACAACCAAGTCTTATACTTACCACGAGAAACGTATATTATACCGACAGGTGTGTAAGCAAGACACGTGTGCAGCGTTTGAAAGCTGAATTCTAGAGAGATATACTTCTAGAAATAGTCTCTCATCCTTCATACCCCGGGTATAGTGCACCCGGTGAGGACAAATTAAAATACAATCATTCTAATCAGAATTTACTGTTGTTGTTGAGGACTACATGAAGTAACAATCGTTGAAGTGAATGCGAGGCTTGTCGCGAGGCTACCTGACGACTCGCACCCGCCAATATCTTATAGGGTTTATGAGGCTACTTTTCGCCTTCTAGGGATTTTATTAATCCTTACTTCGCACATGTGTCTTATTTACACAGTCATTATAACTTCCATAATGGCAAACTTCACACATAACTTGAACACATATTGTTTATACTTTATGTTACAGCAAGTTGAATTTACAATTTATAGATCACATTAGAATATTGTAGGTACCTGGACAGTTTTTTTTTTACAGAAGAACAAATGGTTTATAATACAATGTGGTAATATATATTACAGGATGTTAATACGAGACAGTGCAGATTACTGAGAAAACATGCTGAGTTGTTGATATATTAGATCATGACTGAAATGTTTGACTTGTGATGAACACTTGTCAAGTGTTTAAGTACATTCAGAGAGGTATTACAGTATGACTGGAGTATATGTGGAGTGGGTGTATGTGAGCTGGACCTGCCTAGCATGGGCCAGTAGGTCTGCTGCAATGTTCCTTCGTTTTTTGTGTTTTTGTGCAGTACACACTTGAGGAAACATATTGAGTGGTGGATATATTACAGCAGGACTGGAAACTTTGAAATGTGATGAACACTTGTCAGTGTTTGAGTAAGTCCATCAAAGACTTATTGGAAAGATCAGATTTTGTTTATTTCCATTTTTAACTGAGCGCGTCTTCATGTACTGAGGAGGCTGTTTGTTGGAGATTAACGTACATAAACACACGTCGAGTTTATGTCTATGGGTTTACACAAACATGAGATGTAATAACTCACATGGCACACAGAAACACACGGAACAGTTTCTGAAGTCATCTGCTAAAGAGGACCTCATGTGGTGGTCGTGTCTGTGTCTATGTAGCCTCCCACGACTCATGTTACGTCATGTTGATGCATGACGCTTGGTATTTTTATTGATAACACATGCTAATGTGTTACGCCATGGAGGAAAACTGCATAAATACGAAAGTAATAGAATATGTAAATAATAATATATATTATATATTATATATATAGATATATATATATATATTTATTGCATATATAAACACTGATCTCTGGCTGAAGGAGACTCGACCACGAACTTAGGACAGGTACGCAGTGCTTACAATATACCCACACTGGACAATACTTGGCGTGTAGTGCGCTACACGTTTGAATCCAAGGCAGCCTTTAGGAGAAGGCTTCCCAGTTTTCTCATCCCTGCATGCATCACCCTTACTAGAGATTTGACAATGCAAGGAATCGTGAGAGCACTGCGTACACTTTGTCCTAAGGTCGTAGGTTCGAGTCTCTTCAGCAGAAGTCAGTGTTTGTTATATTCCCTGCTCTCGCGAATTCCTTGATGCATATATATAATTTATAATATATATAGTATATATTATAATATTATATATGTATATATATATATATATAGTATATTATTATATATATTATATATTATATATATATATATTTATTTATATTATATATATAATATATCATTTATATATATAAATATATATATATATATAAATATATATATATATATATATATATATATATATATATATAATATATATATATATATATATATATATTATATATAATACAGATCGTAATTCAGAAGTTAGGAGGAGGTGCGGGATTGCCAAAACTGTTGTCCAGAGGGCTGAGGAAGGGTTGGTGAGGTGGTTCGGACATGTAGAGAGAATGGAGCGAAACAGAATGACTTAAGAGTGTATCAGTCTGTAGTGGAAGAGACGGAGGTAGGGGTCGGCCTAGGAAAGGTTGGAGGGAGGGGGTAAAGGAGGTTTTGTGTGCGAAGGGCTTGGACTTCCAGCGGGCATGCGTGAGCCTTTATGATAGGAGTGAATGGAGACAAATGGTTTTTAATACTTGACGTGCTGTTGGAGTGTGAGCAAAGTAACATTTATGAAGGGGTTCAGGGAAACGGGCAGGCCGGACTTGAGTCCTGGAGATGGGAAGTACAGTGCCTGCACTCTGAAGGAGGGGTGTTAATGTTGCAGTTTAAAAACTGTAGTGTAAAGCACCCTTCTGGCAAGACAGTGATGGAGTGAATGATGGTGAAAGTTTTTCTTTTTCGGGCCACCCTGCCTTGGTGGGAATCGGCCAGTGTGATAATAAATATATATATTAAAATAAATATATATATATATATATATGTTTTTATATAAAATATATTAACAGGATGCTGGAGAGCACACAGTACCGTACTATATAAAATATACCGAGTGCTTGATTTTGTGTTATCACTAAGAGAGTAAAACATGAATCAGTATATATGTGATGAAGACAGGAGAGGAAAGGATATTTTTTTTAATATTTGCTGAAGGCTGTCAGGAAGAAAACACGTTGATAAAATAATTCCCGGAAGGATTAAGAAGAAAAAAAAATTTCATTTCCAATATGTGTAGTTCTTCACTTTATGCAACTGTGTAATAATAATAATAATAATAATAATAATAATAATAATAATAATAATAATGATAATAATTATAATAATAATAATAATGAAAATAATTGTAAGATAATAATAATAGTCATAAAATAACATAATTCTAATAATTATAATAATAATAATCATTATACATATACGGTGTACAGGGACAAATTCATTTCATTATATCCATTGTTGTTCCTATACGAACCAAAATATTTTCGTCAACATTACAGAATTCATTATATAGTGAGATGTTTACAGATATATTCTAGTCTGTGTACATCTCTTGATCCTCTTGTTTGAGGTAAATGTCGGTGTACGTGTAGATATGACCATATGTGTACACACATAACCATGTGTACACACACACATTATCATGTGTACACGTAGACATTATGTACAAGGATATATAAAAATATTTGTGTAGGGAAATATAAATTTGCGTACACGCAGATATAAATGTGTACTGTGTGTACACTCAGATATAAATGTATACTGTGTGCACACGCAGATATAAATGTGTACTGTGTGTACACGCAGATATAAATGTGTACTGTGTGTACACTGATATATTTCTCTGTGAACAAAGGTCAGGGCATCTGTGTACACGTAAACATAAATGTCTATAGAAATCGAAATATACAGGAAGATGCAGACTGCTGTGTACATGATGATATAAAGTTATGTGTACACGCAGATGGAAATGGGTGTATACACAGAGATATAAATTCACATACACCTCCCTCTCTTCCCTGGTTTTGGCACGAGAAATGCGAATAAAAGGGACATGTCTCTTCTCGTCTCCGCATGTCCGGGCAGCGGAGATTGTGGGAAGGGGTGAGTTATGGGGGAGTAGGTAAGAGTGAGGGATAGGGACGAAGGAAAGGGTGAGGGATAGGGACGAAGGAAAGGGTGAGGGAGTCGATCGTGTAGGTGTGAGAGAGGGTTGAATGGGGAGATTTGAAGGGAAGGTGAAAAGTGGATATACCTACAGCCTGCCACCTAGCGGTGTATCCGCCCTCAGTGAAGAGAAATATAGATAAGATCCCTCTCTTAATGCATCCGAAATCCATCCTCTAGGCCGCCGTAAATCCACATCTTCATACACAAGAAAATCTTTCTCTTAGTCCAACCTGAAATCCATCTTTTGATGTACCCAAAATCCACTCTCTTGGCAGTCTGAAATCCGTCTTTAATCCGTAACGTGACTCCCAGCAACCAGAAACGCGCCTCACACTAGACGAAAATCCTCTTCTCAATAGACCCAGATCCGGTGCTTGCTGGGTTGAAATTCATATTCCTTTGACCATGAATTCCTCTCACTGACAGGCAACGGGAAAAGTGGAGGCGGGAGTTATTATTTATAAAGATTACATAGATCAGTAGTGGTACCTCTACCTTGTTGTTTATGATAATTGTTTTGTGGGAACACCTGAAGTGTGGCTACCTAATTCTCTATGATAGTTACATTGTGGGAACACCTGAAGTGTGGCTACCTAATTCTCTATGATAGTTACATTGTGGGAACACCTGAAGTATGGCTACCCTATTCTCTATGATAGTTACATTGTGGGAACACCTGAAGTGTGGCTACCCTACTCTCTATGATAGTTACATTGTGAGAACACCTGAAGTGTGGCTACCCTATTCTCTATGATAATTACATTGTGGGAACACCTGAAGTGTGGCTACCCTATTCTCTATGATAATTACATTGTGGGAACACGTGGTGTGTGGCTACCCTGTTTTTTATAATAGTTATATTGTGGGAACACAGGCAGTGTATGGCCTCCCCATTCTATATGATAGTTACATTGTGGGACAAAAGCTAGTTATGTTTCCCTGTCATATTCCATCACACAGCATGGGTTTCACATATGAGGCAATGAAACCTGTCTAGGGAACGTGAATAGAGAATAGGGAAGGTAAAAAAGTTATTTAGGGGAAGGGAGAAAAGGGGACAAAAGGAGAGAGGAGAGGAGAGGAAAGGGAAGCAGCATCAGGAATCTCCTTTAAAGTGTAGACAATTCAGTTTCGAAATTTTGTAATCCTATATCTGTCTCGCCTACAAACATTCCTCCCAGGTTTCTCGTATTTTTCAGCGCCTTCATTTCTTGTCTATTTGTTGTTTCATTTTTTTTAGTTAATGTTTATATTTTTATAATGATTCTCATCACTGTCCTCATTTCCAGCACATCCCCGTCATTTTTCATAATAAAATAATCACCCTTATATAGCAGTAATAATAATAGCGATTATTATCATCTTCGTTTTGATAATAATAATTTTCGCCGACAGAATCACTATTGTTGTCAAAATAATTTTCATTATCACAACTACCACCACCATCGTCGTATCATCATCATACCACCATTGGTAACTACCGGGACTGGGCAGCACCTCCAAGTCAGGTGGTAGTGGGAAACCTGAAAAAAACAAACAAGGTGTAAAAGAAAAACAAAAAATTACAATACCCTGGTGCAACTTTAACACTAACTTACAATACCCTGGGCAAAATTTAACTACTAACTTTCATACCCGGCGCAACATTTCACAACTAACTTACAATACCCTGGCTGCAACATTTCACAACTAACTTACAATACCCTGGCTGCAACATTTCACAACTAACTTACAATACCCTGACGCAACATTTTCACACTAACTTACAAAACCCTGGCTGCAACATTTTAAATACTAACTTAAATACCCTGGCTGAACATTTCACAAAACTTACAAACCCCCGGGTGCAACATTTTTCAACTAACTTAAAATACCCCGGGTGCAAATTTCACAACTAACTTCAATACCCTACTGCAACATTTCACAACTAACTTAAAAAACCCTGGGTGCAACATTAACACTAACTTACAATACCCTGGCTGCAAAATTTCACAACTAACTTACAATACCCTGGCTGCAACATTTCACAACTAACTTACAATACCCTGGCTGCAACATTTCACAACTAACTTACAATACCCTGGCTGCAAAATTTCACAACTAACTTACAATACCCTGGCTGTAAAATTCAAACTAATAAAAAATACCCCGGCTGCAACATTTTAAATACTAACTTACAATACCCTGGCTGCAAATTTAAAAACAAAATTACAATACCCTGACGCAACATTTTACAAAAAACCAAAAACCCTGGCTCAATTTTACAAATAACTTACAATCCCCCGGCGAACATTTCCAAATAACTTTCAATACCCCGGCTGCAACATTTTACAAAAACTTACAATACCCCGGCTCAACATTTCACAACTAAATCACAATACCCTGGGGCAACATTTCACAAACCACAATACCCCGGCTGCAAATTTTACAAAACTTTCAAACCCTGGCTGCACTTTCATAACAATTACAATACCCTGGCTGCAAATTTAACAAAATAATTACAATACCCCGGGTGCAACATTTCACAATAACTCCTACCTGGCTGCAACTTTTACAAAATAACTTACAAAACCCGGGGCAACATTTCACACAACCACAAAACCCCTGCGCAACTTTCCAAATAACTTCAATACCCTGGTCAAAATTTTTCACAACTAACTTAAAAACCCGGCTGCAACATTTCACAACTAACTTACAAAACCCGGCTGCAAATTTCAAACTAATTTCAATACCCTGGGCAATATTTTTACAGCTAATTACAATCCCTGGCTGCCAAAATTCACAACTACCCCACAATACCCCGGGTGAACATTTTATAAAATAACTTACAATACCCCCGGGTGCAAAATTTCCCAAATAACTTACAATACCTGGCTGCAACATTTACAACAACTTACAAACCCTGGGGGCAACATTTTTACAACTAACCAAATACCCTCTGAAAAAATTTCACAACAACTTTCAAAGCCCTGGCTGCAACATTTCACAACTTTCAATTCCCTGGGGGCAACTTTCACAAATAACTTACAATACCCTGGGGCAAAAATTTCACAACTAACCCCAAAAAACCCTGGCTGCAACTTTTTCAACTAACTTACAATCCCTGGGGCAACATTTCACAGCTAATTACAATACCCGGCTGCAACATTTCAAACACCCCCACAATACCCTGGCGCAAATTTCATAATTAACTTACAAAACCCTGGCGCAAAATTTCACAACACTTACAATACCCTGGCGCAACTTTCAACTAAATTTCAAACCCTGGCTGCAACATTTCACAAAACCACAATACCCTGGCTGCAACATTTTTAAACTAACTTACAACCCCGGCTGCAACATTTACAACTAACTTACAATGCCCTGGCTGCAACATTTTACAACTAACTTACAATACCCTGGCTGCAACATTTCACAACTAACCTACAAATACCCGGCGCAACATTCACAACTAACTTCAATGCCCCGGCTGCAAATTTCACAACAACTTACAATACCCGGCTGCAACTTTCAATAACTTACAAACCCCCGGGTTTCAACCCTTTCACAACAACTTACAATCCCCCGGGTGCAAAATTTCATAACTAACTTACAATACCCTGGGTGCAAATTTTCAAACTAAATTCAATACCCTGGCTGCAACATTTCACAAAAAACTTTCAAAACCCTGGCTGAACATTCACATCTAACTTACAATCCCCGGTCAACATTTACAACTAACTCAATTTTCCCCGGGGGCCCCATTTCACAATTAACTTTCAATACCCCGGGGCAACATTTCACAACTAACTTACAATACCCGGGTGAACTTTTCAAACTAAATCACAATACCCTGGGAAACATTTTACAATTAATTCAATACCCTGGGTGCAACATTTCACAACAATTTTCAATACCCTGGCGCAACTTTCCAACTAACTTTTAATCCCGGCTGAACATTTCACCTTACAATCCCTGGCTGCAACATTTCACAACTTAAATTTCCCCGGGTGCAAAATTTCACAACTAATTATAATACCCCCGGCTGCAACATTTCACAACTAACTTTTCAATACCCCGGGCTGCAAAATTTCACAATAACTTACAATACCCTGGGTGCAAATTTTACAACTAACTTTTCAATACCCTGCTGCAAAATTTCACAACTAACTTACAATACCTGGCTGCAACTTTCACAACTAATTTCAATACCCTGGGTGCAACATTTCACAATAACTTACAAAACCTGGCTGCAACATTTTACAACAAACTTTCAATACCTTGGCTGCAAATTCCAACTAAATTACAATACCCGGTGCAAATTTCAACTATCTTCCAATACCCTGGGGCAACATTTTTACAATAACTTTCAAAAACCTGGGTGCAGCATTTACAAAAAACTTACAATCCCGCGCAACATTTCACAACTAAATTACAATAACCTGGGGTTTAAAATTTTCCAAAAAACCACAATACCCCGGCCCCGCAACATTTAACAACTAACTTACAATACCCGGGCGCAACTTTTCACAACTAACTCACAATAACCTGGGGCAACATTTCACAAATAAAAATTACAAAAACCGGGGTGCAACTTTCACAAATAACTTACAATACCCTGTTTTCAACATTTCCAACTAAAATTACAAAACCTGGCTGCAAATTTTAAACAACTTACAATACCCTGGCTGCACATTTCACAACTAAATTCAAAAACCCCGGCTG
>NC_069479.1:4687911-4780411 GCF_026875155.1 Cherax quadricarinatus
AATCTCGAACTAAGATTAAAACAACATAAATATAGCATTAGAACTGGACAAGATTCCAATGCTCTATTTATTCATGTAAGAGATTTTAACCATTCCAATTGATTTCAAAAAGTTGAGAAAGTAGTATCAAGCAAGTCATGGTCGACAGGAATATAATTGAATCTTGTTTCATAAAAAGCAGTTTTGACAATAATATGAATATTTCCTTTGGTTTATATAAATTAGATCCATTTATAATTAATAGAATTTGGGAAGAATTTAATAATACACTGGACAAATATAATTTTTAAATTTTCTTGGGTAGAATAGTTTGTTGGTGAGTTGTGCAAAGGACCTGTCCAGTTGGGCCGGCGCGTGTCAGGTGTTTAACCGTTGTGGGATCTGATAGTGAGGTGTTGGCCAGACCCTTATATAGCTTCCTTGGATGCTTTACTTTCATAGTTCCTTCATAATGTGAGTAGTCACGAAAGCGCTTGGAATTTCTTTTATTCTTTCAGAGTGGTTGTTTTGCATATATATATATTATATATATATATTATTATATATATATATATTATATATATATATATATATATATATATATATATATATATATATATATATATGTATATATATATATATATATATATATATATATATATATATATATTATATATATATATATATATATATATATATATTTTTCAACAAGTCGGCCGTCTCCCACCGAGGCAGGGTGACCCAAAAAAGAAAGAAAATCCCCAAAAAGAAAATACTTTCATCATTCAACACTTTCACCACACTCACACATTATCACTGTTTTTGCAGAGGTGCTCAGAATACAACAGTTTACAAGCATACACATATAAAGATACACAACATATCCCTCCAAACTGCCAATATCCCAAACCCCTCCTTTAAAGTGCAGACATTGTACTTCCCATTTCCAGGACTCAAGTCCGACTATATGAAAATAACCGGTTTCCCTGAATCCCTTCACTAAATATTACCCTGCTCACACGCCAACAGATCGTCAGGTCCCAAGTACCATTCGTCTCCATTCACTCCTATCTAACACGCTCACGCACGCTTGCTGGAAGTCCAAGCCCCTTGCCCACAAAACCTCCTTTACCCCCTCTCTCCAACCCTTTCGAGGACGACCCCTACCCCTCCTTCCTTCCCTATAGATTTATATGCTTTCCATGTCATTCTACTTTGATCCATTCTCTCTAAATGACCAAACCACCTCAACAACCCCTCTTCTGCCCTCTGACTAATACTTTTATTAACTCCACACCTTTTCCTAATTTCCACACTCCGAATTTTCTGCATAATATTTACACCACACATTGCCCTTAAACAGGACATCTCCACTGCCTCCAACCGTCTCCTCGCTGCAGCATTTACCACCCAGGCTTCACACCCATATAAGAGTGTTGGTACTACTATACTTTCATATATTCCCTTCTTTGCCTCCATAGATAACGTTTTTTGACTCCACATATACCTCAACGCACCACTCACCTTTTTTCCCTCATCAATTCTATGATTAACCTCATCCTTCATAAGTCCATCCTTCATATCCAATTTTTCTTTATCTAAATCATTTGATTCCCTCATTACCTTACTCTTTTCTATGTTCGCTTTCAACTTTCTACCTTTACATACATTCCCAAACTCATCCACTTACCTTTGCAATTTTTCTTTAGAATCTCCCATAAGCACAGTATCATCAGCAAAAAGTAACTGTGTCAATTCCCATTTTGAATTTGATTCCCCAAAATTTAATCCCACCCCTCTCCCGAACACCCTAGCATTTACTTCCTTTACAACCCCATCTATAAATATATTAAACAACCATGGTGACATTACACATCCCTGTCTAAGACCTACTTTTACCGGGAATTAGTCTCCCTCTCTTCTACGCACCCTAACCTGAGCCTCACTATCCTCATAAAAACTCTTTACAGCATTTAATAACTTACCACCTATTCCATATACTTGCAACATCTGCCACATTGCTCCTCTATCCACTCTATCATATGCCTTTTCTAAATCCATAAATGCAATAAAAACTTCCCTACCTTTATCTAAATACTGTTCACATATATGCTTCAATGTAAACACTTGATCAACACATCCCCTACCCACTCTGAAACCTCCTTGCTCATCCGCAATCCTACATTCTGTCTTACCTCTAATTCTTTCAATTATAACCTACCGTACACTTTTCCTGGTATACTCAGTAAACTTATTCCTCTATAATTTTTACAGTCTCTTTTGTCCCCTTTCCCTTTATATAAAGGGACTATGCATGCTCTCCGCCAATCCCTAGGTACCTTCCCCTCTTTCATACATTTATTAACAAAAGTACCAACCACTCCAACACTATATCCCCCCCTGCTTTTAACATTTCTGTCATGATCCCATCAGTTCCAGCTGCTTTACCCCCTTTCATTCTACGTAATGCCTCACGTACCTCCACCACACTTACATTCTGCTCTTCTTCACTCCTAAAAGATGGTATACCTCCCTGACAGTGCATGAAATTTACTGCCTCTCTTTCTTCCTTAACATTTAAAAGTTCCTCAAAATATTCTCGCCATCTACCTAATACCTCCATCTCCCCATCCACTAACTCCCTACTCTGTTTTTAACTGACAAATCCATACTTTCCCTAGGCATTCTTAACTTGTTTAACATCACTCCAAATTTTTTTCTTATTTTCATTAAAATTTCTTGACAGTGCCTCTCCCACTCTATCATCTGCTCTCCTTTTGCACTCTCTCACCACTCTCTTTACCTTTCTTTTACTCTCCATATACTCTGCTCTTCTTATAACACTTCTGCTTTGTAAAAACCTCTATAAGCTACCTTTTTCTCTTTTATCTACCCTTTACTTCATCATTCCACCAATCACTCCTCTTTCCTCCTGTCCCCACCCCTATAACCACAAACTTCTGCCCCACATTCTAATACTGCATTTTTAAAACTATTCCAACCCTCTTCAACCCCCCCACTACTCATCTTTGCACTATATATATATAATATATATATATATATATATATTATATATATATATATATATATATATATATATATATATATATATATATATATATATATGCATGAAATAAGATCACAGTAAATAGTTGGTATCACAATATGCAGAATAATCACTGTGAAAAAAATAGTGAAATTTCAAGTGCTTTCGTGATTTCTCACATTATCAAGGAACTATGCTCATCTAGAGGTGTATACTTCTGTTTATATACACTTGAGAATTTACACTAATGCCTCTTTTAGAGATTTAAGTATTCTTGACTGGATGTGTAGAAGTGAACTGCATCTTTTATCCATCTTGTACTGTAGGTGGTGATCATATCCATTCTTAATCCTCCACTCCTCGGTGCATCTGGTGAGACAATACCAAGGTTCACTTCCTCTTGATAATTTCTAATTACGCCTTGGCTTGGACACATCTTTCTCCACGTCAAAAATTTTGCCAGAACTCTTCTGATCTCCTCACACGGTATCGTGACTGGCCTGATAATATATCAGAAATGATTGCAGTAGTTACTCTGTTGGAGTTTTTGTTTAGAAGCAAGGACATCATGTATAGTGACTCCAGAGCCATTCACATTTTCTAAGCACACTCATGGTATTAATTGCACATCAACTTAAGTTTCTTAGTGTTTCCGCGGCGGAGGAGTTGGCGCCTCTTGTCGTGTTCGCAAGTTTTTTAATAAAAGTTTTGTAATGACCAAATTTTTGTATCTTGTTTGTTTGTTGGTGTCTTTTTACTTGTTAATCTCTCTCTCTCTCTCTCTCTCTCTCTCTCTCTCTCTCTCCTCTCTCTCTCTCTCTCTCTCTCTCTCTCTCTCTCTCTCTCTCTCTCTCTCTCTCTCTCTCTCTCTCTCTCTCTCGCCATCACATCACATACTCATATATGTACATTTATTGTTATTATCATTATTATTTAGGTAACAAGCGGCAAATCCGTATGGGTCACATAGTTGATGTATCTACAAATAGGTAATCACATACACTGAAAGCAGATGGAAACAGGAATCTCTGGTATCTGTTTTCAGCCCCGCCACCTTTTGTCCGGCTCCCTGCTACTAGGATTACAAATATTTCTGGCGTGTAGGTGTGTATAGATGTTCGGGGTTGCGTCTAAGCTCCTGGCTTCCTCTCTGAAACTTCGACCTTCGACATATTATTAATCTCTGGCGTCTCGGGTCCTGAAGGTATATATTGAGTTTGCCTCCACTGTTTGCTCATTCCAGTGTGTGTGTGTGTGTGTGTGTGGTGTGTGTGTGTGTGTGTGTGTGTGTGTGTGTGTGTGTGTGTGTGTGTGTGTGTTGTGTGTGTGTGTGTGTGTGTGTGTTGTGCAGGTGGGTGAGTGAAAGTTCACTCACCTGACTACAGGGTGGCGTTGGTGACGACTTGGGTGATGTAAGTAACTTCGCCTTGGTCACTGGCGCAGGTTCCGTTGACCTGTGTCGTTTCCTTGGCCTTTGTGTAGAGTACCATCGGCCGCTCCTCCTTTGACTGAGGTTTTGGCGGCGATTTGGAGGGCTTTGCGAGGAGTCTCTCATTGGGTCTACACTGCCCTGGTCTGCCTCGTTGATGTGGCTCCCTGCAGGGCAGCACTATACTGAAGATTTCGTGAAACTCTTTGCGGAAATTATCGTTGAGCCAACCGTACATGAGGGGGTTAGAACAGGCCGACGACATGCCCATCATGTGACAGATAGCGTAGACGATGAGCATCGTCTCCATCTCGTTGCCGAAGGGGTTGTAAAAGTCGACGACGAGGTTGTAGAGGTTGAGTGGAAGCCACGAGAGGCAGAAGATGAGGGCAATGGTGATAAGAAGGGTATTGGTCTTCTTTATCCTCCTCCCATCCTGCTCTCCCTTCTTGGACGACCTGACGGCGCTGTTGGCCATGCGCCTCTTCAGCTTCCGGCAGATCATAGCATAGGAGATGCTGACGGTGATGATGGGGAGGCAGTACTGCACCAGGATGACGAAAACGCTGTAGTAGCCGCGGCCGTGCTCCGTGGGCCAGTCTTCGAAGCAGAAGTTGACGGAGCACAGGTTGGGCAGGTTGACCTCGTGATGCTTCAGCGTGCGCCAGATGAAGTTGGGCAGCGCCAGCATGAAGGAGATCACCCATATGAGCAGCAGCATCAGCACGGCGCCCACCGTCTTCAGCGACTCTTTCGTCGGGTACACAATCACCTGCACCAAAGATTTATTATTATTAGTCACTGGCAAGCGCTAAACCAGTAGGGGTCATACAACTTCTGGAGGTTGCCAGGTAATTATATTTCATTATTATTATCATTATTGCACAGCTAGAAGTGTGTGTGTACTGTATATACATTAATAATTGCACATCTATCAGTATATATATACATTAGGATGTATGCAGATGAACAAGGAGGCTTTGGAATGGGTAGGGGATGTGTAAACCAAGTGTTTACATTGAAGCATATATAGAAACAGTATTTAGATTAAGGTGGGAAGTTTTCGTTTCTTTTATGGATTTAGAGAAGGCATATGATAGGGTGGATAGGGAAGCAATGTGGCAGATGTTGCAAGTATATGGAATAGGTGGTAAGTTACTAAATGCTGTAAAGAGGTTTTTATGAGGATAGTGAGGCTCAGGTTAGGGTGTGTAGAAGAGAGAGAGACTACTTCCCGGTAAAAGTAGGTCTTAGACAGGGATGTGTAATGTCACCATGGTTGTTTAATATATTTATAGATAGGGTCGTAAAAGTAGTGTAAATGCTAGGGTGCTGGGGAGAAGGGTGGGATTAAATTATGGGGAATCAGATACAAAATAAGAGTTGACACAGTTACTTTATGCTGATGATACTGTGCGTCTGGGAGATTCTGAAGAGAGATTACAAAGGTTAGTCGACGAATTTGGGAGGTTGTGTGAAGGAAGAAAGCTGAAAGTGAACATAGATAAGAGTAAGGTGATGAAGGTACCAAACGAGTTAAAGAAAAATTGGATATCACATTGGAGGGAGGGAGTATGGAAATGAATGTGTTCAGATAGATGGGGGTAGACTTGTCCGCGGATGGTTTTATGAAGGACGAGGTAAATCATGTTACTGATGAAGGAAACAAGGTGAGTGGTGCATTGAGGTATCTGGGGAGACAAAGAACGTTATCCAGGGAGGTAAAGAAGGAAATGTATGAGAGCATTGTGGTACCAATACTCTTACAGTGGAACCTCAAATTTCGAACGTATCACTTACCGAACTCTTCGAAAATAGAACGCTTTTTTCGAACCAACTTTGTCCCTATTATCGAACTCGCCCCTGTTTTCGAACCACCGGGTAACGGACCTGTCCCCACGCAGGCGCCGTGAGCCAGTCTGATTTTGTTAATGCTTGAGTGAATACTAACCTGTGCTCTCATTCAAACATTTTACGATTATTTCATTGTATTTAGTGCTTGTGGGACTGTGAAATAAGCTACACTGGGCCCAAAGAAACTTGCTAGTGGTACCCTTGTGGTAAAGAAAGTGAGAAACACCATAAATGTGAAGAAGGAAATAATACAGAAGTGGAATGAGGTCCAAGTGGAATGATGTCCAAATGTTTGTGCAGAAGTACCACCCTGAGCAAGCTGAACCAAGCCATCTTTGCAACAAGTTCAGTGACAGAACCATGTTCCATTTTAGGGAAATCTTAAAGAGGCACCAGAAACAGAGGACTGTGGACAGTTATTTTGTGAGACAGGGGTCCAGTGACTCAAGCTGGGCCTAGTGGCATTAAAAGACAGAGAAGGGAAGTAGCCCCAGAGAGAGCTTTGAAACCTGAAGTCCTCATGGAGGGGGATTCTCCTTCCCCAACACTAACCCCAATTCCCTCTCTCCTCCCTATCTTCCAGATGCCATCACCAATCTTCAATAAAGGTAGGTAAAATGTTATTTTATATGTTTATTTTAATTTATTAATACATAATTGAACACTATATTTGTTGTGTGTATGTAAAACTATAATTAATCTCTATAAAATGTATTTTTTTTTGTGTGAATATTTTTAGGTTTTTGTAACGGATTAATTGTATTTCCATTATTTCTTATGGGAAATATTGCTTCGCTTTTCAGACTTTTAGAATTATGCAGAGAATTCGTAGTGTGGAAATTAGGAGGTGGTGTGGAGTAACCAAAAGCATTATTCAGAGGGCTGAGAAGGGGTTGTTGAGGTGGTTTGGTCATTTAGAGAGGGTGGAGCACAATAGGATGACTTGGAGGGTGTATATATCTATAATGGAGGGAAGGAGGGGTAGGGGTTGTCCTAGGAAAGGATGGAGAGAGGGGATAAAAGAGGTTTTGTGTGCAAGGGGCTTGGGCATACCGTAGACATGTGTGAGTGTGTTAGAGAGGGTTGAGTGGAGACGAATGGTTTTAGGACTTGAGCTGTTGGAGTGTGCGCAGGGCAATATTTTGTGAAAGGATTCAGGGAAACTGGTTAGCCGGACTTGAGTCCTGGAGGTGGGAAGTACAAAAATGAAAAGATAATGTGTAAAAGGAATTCATATTTATTTATGATTTAATACTGCATCTTTACATATGTTTACATTTCTCTCGACTGCGGATATACGATCTGTAATTATTATTATTATTATTATTATTATTATTATTATTATTATTATTATTATTATTATTATTATTATTATTATTATTGTATTATAATATAATTATTATTTATTATATTATTAACCCTTGTGGGTTTAACATTTAGTGATGATTATAAGAATAATAATTATTATATTATTATTACATTATATTATTTCATCTTTACGTTTGTTTACGTTTCTCTTGACTGCGAATGGAACTTGTGCGTTCTGTAATTGTTTGTGTAAGTTCTGAGTAAGTTCTGATAAATGTTAATTTTTTATAATAGATTTGTGTATATTTTATGCTTACTAAAAATGATAAAATTTACTAATATGTACCTATATTTTATGCATGCATGACATATCTAAATTTTTCTTAATTTTTTTTTGGGTCGCAAATCTCTCAAATTTTTTCCAAAATCCGGGTCTAAGTGTTGAAGCGTCAACTGTGTGTGTGTGTGTGTGTATGTCGTACCGAATAGGTAAAATTTATCAATTAGCAAGAACTCATTTAAAATTAAGTCCTTTCTAAAATTTTATCTTATACGTTTAAATATATATTGTTTTCTTTTATGTTAATGTACGAATTAATAATGTTGTACCAAAAGCGCCTTAGAAAACTGACCTAACCTTATTATAAGAAGCGCAATTTAATTTAGCCTAATCCAGCTAAATATGTTTTAGATAAGTTTAAATAATTTAATAATAAACAAACATAATGAAATATATATTTTTTCGTTAGGTTTAGAATTATTTTTGCGAAATTATTGCATACACAAATTTTCGCTTGCCTTATTCAGCAAGAACAGCGTTGCTATTTAAGCCAAAATAGCAAGTTTTACACACACACACACACACACACACACACACACACACACAAAACACACACACACACACACACACACAACACACACACACACACAACACACACACCACACACACACAACACACATACACACATACACATATACAGGATTTCACACCTTTATGTGAATTTACGTAATTTTGGCACACAAGACAGTACAGTGGAAACCAAGAGATAGGGTACATATGCAAAACATATGTAGTACATACGAGGGAAATAAGGACTGCTTACATAAACGCACGCATACACACACACTAGGTGAGAACAGGATCTGCTGTTAGGCACTTAAATAGCTGTAGCACACACACACACATACACACATACACATACACACACATATACAGGATTTCACACCTTTATGTGAACTGACCCTCTAACCCTTCCTTCTCTTTTCGTCTCTTTGCCTCTTTTCCTCTCTTCCTCTCTCTCTCTCTCTCTCTCTCTCTCTCTCTCTCTCTCTCCTCTATCTCCTCTCTCTTCCTCTCTTCCTTCTCTCTCTCTCTCTCTTCTTCTTTCTCTCTCTCTTCTCTTCTTCCTTCTCTCTCTCTCTTATTCTTTCTCTCTCTCTTCTCTTTCTCTCTCTTTCCTCTCTCTCTCTTACCTTTCTCTCCCTTCCTCTCTCTTTCCTTCTCTCTTCTCTTCTCTTTTCCTTCTTCTCTTTCCTTTCCTCTCTCTTTCCTCTCTTTCCCTCTTTCTCTCTTCCTCTTTTTCTCTCTTCCCTCTCTCTTTCTCTCTTTCCTCTCTCTCTCTCTATGTCTCTCTCTCTCCTCTCTCTCTTCTCTCTGTTTCCTTCTCACTCCCCTTTCTCCTTATCTTTCCCTTCTCTCCTTCTCTCACTCTCTCCCCTTTTCCTTTTCACTCTCCCCCTCTCTCTCCTTCTACCTTTCCTCTCTCTCTCTCTCTCTCTCTCTCTCTCTCTCTCTCTCTCTCTCTCTCTCTCTCTCTCTCTCTCTCTCTCTCTCTCTCTCTCTCTCTCTCTCTCTCTCTCTCTTCTCTCTTTCCTTTACTAAAAAAAAAAAAATGGTTGGGACTCGTAGGAATCAGGGATCAGTTGACAATGGTATTGGTAGCGAGGAATGGGTGGAGGAGCAGTGGAGAAGGATGGAGCAAGAATGGGAGAGAAAATTAGGAGAGCTTTCTGAAAAAATGGAGAAAGAGCTCTCTGCGAAATGGGAAAAGAGGTTGGAGAAGGAGACGAAGAAATGGGAGGCACAAGTCGAAACTGCAGTAGACAGGGTAAGGGTCCTAGAGTTTGAGGTAAACAGGCTGAAGCAAGTCTCAGGGGCAGTGACCAGAGAAGACACAGCATATGAAGCTGAGAGTATGAACAGGAAGGAAGGAGATATGAATTATGCTAAGGTCATATCAGCCTGCAAAGAAGGGTCAGGGAGTAAAAGGAAAGAGCAGCTGGGTGCAGATAGAGAGGGAGATAAGTCGAATGCTGAGGCACAACCATGCTACCAAGAGCCACTGGAAAAATCAAGGGAGAAAATTACCATATACAGACAGGAACCAGAGTCACAGAGGGAGAGGCAATGGGAGGAGGAAAGGGCAAAATCAGTGTTTATCCATGGGCTTCGGGAGAGAAAGTAAAAGACGCACACTGAAAGATGGCAGGAAGAAAGAAAGGAGATTGGGAAAATCATCACGGAAATAGGGGGAGAAGACATGGACGAGATTGTAAATTTTCAGAGAATAGGGGGGTACGTGAAGGGGAGAAACCGACCGATCAAGCTGATTCTCAGGACAGAAACAGTGAGGAACAGGATCCTCCAAGAGAAACCAAGGTTGAAAAACTCGGAAGAGTACAAGAAGGCGTTTCTAGACAGAGACAGAACACAAACAGAGAGACAGCAGCTGAGGGAGAGGACAAAAAAGCGAAAGGAGATAGGAAAGGAAACAAGGATGGAACCAGCAGAGGTCAGTCAGAGCAGAACAGAGAAGCAAGGGCAAGCACACACACGACTATCCTCAGAACCCCACAACCTATCACACCATCCCAACACACAATACAATCCATACCCACAGCTTCCACCCAAACCCCAAACATAGAATCCCACAGTATGTTACCAGGTCTCCCACCCCCACAGGCCCCCCAAACCACAGTATTGGAAAGGAAACTGAAGGTATGGTACACAAACGCTGATGGAATAACAAACAAGTGGGAGGAGTGGCACGAAAGAGTCAAAGAGACATCACCGGACATCATAGCGCTCACAGAAACCAAGCTTACAGGTATGATAACAGATGCCATCTTTCCAACGGGATACCAGAGCCTGAGGAAGGACAGAACAGGGGGGGTGGAGGAGTGGCACTGCTGATCAAACACCGATGGAATTTTGATGAGCTGGAGAGAGGAGACAGTGGAGAAGAAAGTGATGACATAGCGGGAACGCTTCACTCTGGAGGTCCCAAGGTGGTAATTGCAGTGATGTATAACCCACCACAGAACAGCAGGAGACCAGGGCATGAGTATGACGAGAGCAATAGAGCGATGGTTGACACACTGGCTGCAGTGGCCAGAAGAGCTCATGCATGGAGGGCAAAGCTCCTGATCATGGGCGACTTTAACCACAAGGAGATCGACTGGGAGAACTTGGAGCCACATGGGGGCCAAGATACATGGAGGGCTAAGATGATGGAGGTGGTACTGAAAAATTCATGTACCAGCACGTAAGGGACACTACAAGAGAGAGAGGAGAGGAGAGGATGAGCCAGCAAGACTGGACTTAGTATTCACCTTGAGCAGTGCAGATATTGAGGACATCACATGTGAAAGACCCCTTGGAACCAGCGATCATGTGGTTTTGATCTTCGAATACACAGAGCTACAAGTGGGGGGGGGGGAAGCAAGAAGGCCAGGACAAATGAAACCAAACTACGAAAGAGGACTACACGGGAATGAGGAACTTCCTGAACGAGGTTCAGTGGGACAGAGAACTGGCAGGGAAGCCAGTTAATGAGATGATGGAATATGTAGCAACAATTTGCAAGGAGGCTGAGGAGAGGTTTGTACCCAAGGGAAACAGGAATAATGAAAAAGCCAGGATGAGCCCATGGTTCACCCAAAGGTGCAAGGAGGCAAAAACCAAGTGTGCTAGGGAATGGAAGAAATATAGAAGGCAAAGGACCCAGGAGAATAAGGAGAGTAGTCGTAGAGCCAGAAACGAATATGCACAGATAAGAAGGGAGGTCCAACGACAATATGAAAACGACATAGCAGCGAAAGCCAAATCTGACCCGAAGCTGTTATACAACCACATCAGGAGGAAAACAACAGTCAAGGACCAGGTAATCAGGCTAAGGAAGGAAGGAGGAGAGACAACAAGAAATGACGTGAAGTATGTGAGGAACTCAACAAGAGATTCAAAGAAGTGTTTACAGAGGAGACAGAAGGAGCTCCAGAGGGACGGAGAGGTGTGGCACATCACCAGGTGCTGGACACGGTACACACAACCGAGGAAGAAGTGAAGAGGCTTCTGAGTGAGCTAGATACCTCAAAAGCAATGGGGCCAGATAACATCTCTCCATGGGTCCTGAGAGAGGGAGCAGAGGCGCTATGTGTACCCCTAACAACAATATTCAATACATCTATCTAAACAGAGAGATTGCCTGAGGCAAGGAAGACAGCAAATGTAGTCCCAATCTTTAAAAAAGGAGACAGACATGAAGCACTAAACTACAGACCAGTGTCACTGACATGTATAGTATGCAATGTCATGGAGAAGATTGTCAGGAGAAGAGTGGTGGAACACCTAGAAAGGAATGATCTCATCAACAGCACCCAACATGGTTTTTAGGGACGGGAAAATCCTGTGTCACAAACCTACTGGAGTTCTTTGACAAGGTGACAGCAGTAAGACAAGAGAGAGAGGGGTGGGTGGATTGCATTTTCTTGGACTGCAAGAAGGCGTTTGACACAGTACCACACAAGAGATTAGTGCAATAACTGGAGGACCAAGCAGGGATAACAGGGAAGGCACTACAATGGATCAGGGAATATTTGTCAGGAAGACAGCAGCAAGTAATGGTATGGGGGCGAGGTGTCAGAGTGGGCACCCGTGACCAGCGGGGGTCCCACAGGGGTCAGTCCTAGGACAGTGCTGTTTCTGGTGTTTGTGAACGACATGACAGAAGGAATAAACTCTGAGGTGTCACTGTTTGCAGATGACGTGAAGTTGATGAGAAGAATTCATTCGATCGAAGACCAGGCAGAACTACAAAGGGATCTGGACAGGCTGCAGACCTGGTCCAGCAATTGGCTCCTGGAGTTAAATCCCACCAAGTGCAAAGCCCTGAAGATTGGGGAAGGGCAAAGAAGACCGCAGACGGAGTACAGTCTAGAGGCCAGAGACTACAAACCTCACTCAAGGAAAAAGATCTTGGGGTGAGTATAACACCAGGCACATCTGAAGCGCACATCAACCCAAAAAACTGCTGCAGCATATGGGGGCCTTTCAAACCTCAGAACAGCATTCCGACATCTTAATAAGGAGTCGTTCAGGACCCTGTACACCGTGTACGTTAGGCCCATATTGGAGTATGCGGCACCAGTTTGGAACCCACACCTAGCCAAGCATGTAAAGAAACTAGAGAAAGTGCACAGGTTTGCCACAAGACTAGTCCCAGAGCTAAGAGGTATGTCCTACGAGGAGAGGTTAAGGGAAATCAACCTGACGACACTGGAGGACAGGAGAGATAGGGGGGACATGATAACGACTTACAAAATACTGAGAGGAATTGACAAGGTGGACAAAGACAGGATGTTCGAGAGATGGGACACAGCAACAAGGGGACACAGTTGGAAGCTGAAGACACAGATGAATCACAGGGATGTTAGGAAGTATTTCTTCAGCCACAGAGTAGTCAGGAAGTGGAATAGTTTTGGAAGAGATGTAGTGGAGGCAGGATCCATACATAGCTTTAAGCAGAGGTACGATAAAGCTCATGGTTCAGGGAGAGTGACCTAGTAGCGACCAGTGAAGAGGCGGGGCCAGGAGCTTGGACTCGACCCCTGCAACCTCAACTAGGTGAGTACACACACACACACACACATATCGTTAGACCAACGACAGAGATTGGTTACCGAGGAATATTAGACGTAAAATAGAAAATAAAACTGGAGTAATATGATGTGTTTGGCCCATGCTCGTTACCCCTAATCACCGGCGAGTGGGCGTAAAATTGTCGGGGGAAAAGGATGTCTGCAACTGGCACTTCATTTGCGAAAATTTCCTTGCAACTTACAAGTTCCAACGTTGAAAAATTTTCACTTTGCTCATGAGCAACGATAGAGTAATATGGACATGTGCCTGCCCTTGCTTACTGTGTCAGGAGAAAGATGTGGACATGTGTCTGCCCTATGGTTACTGTGTCAGGAGAAAGATGTGGACATGTGCCTGCCCTTGCTTACTGTGTCAGGAGAAAGATGTGGACATGTGCCTGCCCTTGCTTACTGTGTCAGGAGAAAGATGTGGACATGTGCCTGCCCTGTGGTTACTGTGACAGGAGAAAGATGTGGATATGTGCCTCCCCTTGCTTACTATGTCAGGAGAAAGATGTGGACATGTGCCTGCCCTTGCTTACTGTGTCAGGAGAAAGATGTGGTCATGTGCCCGCCTTGGTTACTGTGACAGGAGAAAGATGTGGACATGTGCCCTCCCCCTTTGGTTACTGTGTCAGGAGAAAGATGTGGACATGTGCCTGCCCTTGGTTACTGTGTCAGGAGAAAGATGTGGTCATGTGCCTGCCCTTGGTTACTGTGTCAGGAGAAAGATGTGGACATGTGCGTGCCCTTGGTTACTGTATCAGGAGAAAGATATGGACATGTGCGTGCCCTTGGTTACTGTATCAGGAGAAAGATATGGACATGTGCCTGCCCTTGGTTACTATGTCAGGAGAAAGATATGGACATGTGCGTGCCCTTGGTTACTATGTCAGGAGAAAGATATGGACATGTGCCTGCCCTTGGTTACTATGTCAGGAGAAAGATGTGGACATGTGCCTGCCCTTGGTTACTATGACAGGAGAAAGATGTGGACATGTGCCTGCCCTTGGTTACTGTGTCAGGAGAAAGATGTGGACATGTGCCTGCCCTTGGTTACTATGTCAGGAGAAAGATGTGGACATGTGCCTGCCTTGGTTACTGTTCAGGAGAAAGATATGGACATGTGCCTGCCCTTGGTTACTATGTCAGGAGAAAGATGTGGACATATGCCTGCCCTTGGTTGCTATGTCAGGAGAAAGATGTGGACATGTGCCTGCCCTTGGTTACTGTATCAGGAGAAAGATGTGGACATGTGCCTGCCCTTGGTTACTGTAGCAGGAGAAAGATGTGGACATGTGCTGCCTTGGTTACTATGTCAGGAGAAAGATGTGGACATGTGCCTGCCCTTGGTTACTATGACAGGAGAAAGATGTGGACATGTGCCTGCCCTTGGTTACTATGTCAGGAGAAAGATATGGACATGTGCCTGCCCTTGGTTACTGTATCAGGAGAAAGATGTGGACATGTGCCTGCCCTTGGTTACTATGTCAGGAGAAAGATGTGGACATGTGCCTGCCCTTGGTTACTGTGACAGTAGATAGTTACAGACACGTGCCTGCACTTTTGTGTCAGGAGAAAAGACGGATAATATATGCCTATGTTATTGCAGTAGAAGCTGGGTAATGTCCTGCCCCGGTCTTGAACAATAAAACACTTTAGATACTTATGCAAAGGAAAGAGTGGACACTGCCAGATGCTTGCAGTAACTAGAATTTGGTACATTACCTGTTAGTTTATCCGTTAAGTAAATAGTTACAGCTAGTTATTATCGTTAAATTATAATTAACGCATAATTATTTCGTTTAATGAAGTACTAGGTAATATCCAGCAACTTTATAACAATACAACACTAGTAATTATGCGTAATGCAAATGTCAAAGTAGTAATATCAAATTTATACATTAACTTGTAATTATCCGTAATATAAATAGTAGCTAGTTATTATCATCAATTTATACAATAATTATCCGCAAGTGATTAATGTCTTGCAATTACATTGACAGATTATCCGTAATTTCAATGGAAGTTAGTCTTATCATCTTTTATAAAAAATTAACTGCAGTGGATATAATATAAATAGTAATTTTTAATAATTATAAATAATTGTAATATATGCTTCATGTTAAGCGCTTAACCAGTGTGGGGCATCAGTTCTAGACTGTTGTAGTAGAACCTGGGTTCTAAGCGCGGATAAAGTACTATTATAGTAGTACTAACTATTCTTCACTGTAAGGCGTAAACCAGTAGGTCATTATTGAAAAGGTGGCGATTGTGGAGTTGAAGGAGAGTCCCCTAAGGAACGCTATTTTAATGCGGTGGGGTAGTTCTTCGGCAGTGCCCAAAGGGAAATTTAAACTGTCTGAAGGGGGTTTTGTGATGTGAGAGGTTCTTGGCCCAGGAAATTTCCGTCAAAAGGCCACACGCCAGCTGGAGATTCGTCTGTAAAAACTTGCATTTGTGGTCACAGTGGTGCCCATGCTAACCTTCCTATGGTGTAGAAATATACCTAGTTGGATGAATCTTATTGTGGCATGGCCCCGTGGCTAACGCGACGGTTGGATTTTGAGACTGCCGGGGGTTCAAATCCCCCCGGGTAGGAAAAAAAAAAAGGGAAAAACATTTTTCCCCCAAGCGAAACGTTGCCACAATAAAAATGTCGCAGTAGTTGCACATGTGTCTTTTTATCTAACATACGAATGATATTGATGCGAATGAGGATCCCGCAAGGGGGTTTTTAATATTTGTGTCCCAGAGCTGGTCCCAAAAGTTCAGTGAGGCAGACCCCATTTTTATTGAAATGTTTTAAAATTTATTCGGCGCATTGCTGGTTGGCCAAGCACAGGGGCACTTTGTTACAAAACCAGCTGCAGGGTGAAGGTCAAGGGGGCCGGGTTATTACTCGGCCAGGAGCCCCGGGATTTAATTTTGATGGGGCGTTTTGTTAAATCCCTTTTCTTGGTACCCCCAATTTAGCAGCAAAATTTCCGCAAATCGTGGAAAGTTCGGAAAAAAATATACCACGATTTCGGTAAAAAAACAAAAAGGAAAACCTTCTTTTGGTGAGGTAACCGGTTTTTTTATAATACTCTTTTTTTTATAATGTAAAACATATACGGGGCCTAGCAACATCGTGATATACGCATATAGAAGCCGCTTGTTAGCAGAGCATTTCGGGCAAATTAGTCAATTTTGTCCCCGGGAAATGGGACCACATAGTCGACGGGCCCCCAGGTACTATTTTACTGTTAGGGAAGAGGAACACAGGTTATCGCTTAGTCTTTTTAGAAAATTTCGCTGTAATTTGCTGGTAGTGTGCAAGCCTTTCTGGAAGGTAAGAAATTCAACAGTTGAGGGGCTAGGGACTAGGTGGTACAACTAGGCTCGGAAGAAAAAAAACATCAACCATTAGAGAAAGAGCTCACACATTGTATTGTCTGGTTTATACAACAATACCGAAATTGCAGTCAAAAAATTTAAATACCTTTCCAGACTCCACCCCACGAGCCCATTTGAGGGGGGGTAGATGGCAGACCAAGGCCTACTTCCCCCTACGACCCCTGAGGGGGGGATGTGGTACCTGGGGAATTGGCCCCAAAAGATAGGATACTTACCTCCTCCTTTGGAGACTTAATCTCGAACACTCCCCAGATAGGGAGCCGGGCCCGGGGTCACCACTATTTGGAAAAAAAACCCGGCCGGGAAAACCGGTGAATAAAAAAAAAATAATAACTAAATTTATATTTTTAAATAAAAATTAAATGTACAATTAATTAAAAATAAAAAAAAAAATAATCATGGCAACTCAGCAGGACCCAGTGGGCAACTCTTAATTTTCAGACCTTATTTTAGCGATCCCCAACGGAGTCGCGGGACACCCATCATCAAGCACCCAGTGACGGGCCGGGGGAGGGCCATCAACAGCCTCACACAAGTCACGATATCAGCTTCCCAAATTAAAGACCATTTGCTGAAATACAGTAGGTCACGTTCACCCCCGGGTGTTTTTGATTGCAAAAGGGGATGCAATATGACAGCACCCATTGAACACTCCTGGACTATTTGAATTCTGGCCGGGGCGGGGGTCGACGGTATAACGGTATTACGGTTACTCATGGTCTTGACGGGGGATATTCAAACCAAAAAGTTGTGACTGTATGTGCCCAATTTTTAATACCCCCAAATTAGGGTTTTTGAAAAAGACGCCTGAGCGAACACTAGGACAATTTATTGGAAAACTTTCGGTCCGGGAGCTTGAAAAAGGTTCCGGGGCCCGAAACGTTTTTAAATGTTCTAGCGTTTGCTCACTATCTTTCAAAACCATTTGTCGGTATTTTTTTACAAAGGTTTATACCTGTAAGTTCTTGGGGGGTTTAGGAAAATTTTTTGACCATAAAAAAAATTTAAAAAATTACAGTGAGGGAATGACTGATAAAAAAAACTTTTTCTTTTTCGGTCACCTTTCCTTTGGTGGGCCCGGGCCGATGTGTTAATAAAAAATAATAATTCCAAAGGTTTATACCCCCCAAATTGTAATACTTTCTTAACGTTGAATAAAATTGTCATTTTTTACTGAATCTGGGCGTATATACCTTATTCAAGTCTTCATAACTAAGTGTTCCGTTTTCAACAGTTTGGTATTTTCATTTGACTGAAAAATTTGTGTAGGCGATATTTTTCAACAATAAAGATTCAAACTTCACCATTTTCCATTTTAATATGTTGTTGTTGTGGTGGGGTTGGGGTGTGTGGGGTGTGGGGTGTGGGGGTGTTGTGTGTGTTGTGGGTTTTGGTTGTAGCCCCCATTTTTACAAACCCTTTTTGTATTCAACTATTTGTATATTAAAATTTTAGTAGCTGTGCTCCCTTTTTCCCCTAACCCATGGAGAGACATTTTTGGCCCTGTTACCTTCGAGGTATCTACCTCTTTTAGTTTTTCACCTTCCGTCCTGTTTCTTCCCACCCCGGGGCACACCTGACCTCAACTATTTTTTCAAGCTATTTTTTCCCGCCGATATTCAAGGGAGAATAATAAAAATTATCTGTTTATGACTAAGTGGTTGATAATATAGGGTGGTGGGGGGGGGGTGGCAGGAGAGAGAGAGAGAGGAGAAAAAAAAAATTCTTGAGATGGTGTGAAAAAGGGGAGGTTTGAGATATTTTGTGTGAGAGAAATTAAGGGGCCCTTTAAATTTTATGAAAAGGTTGCAAGGTATCAACCACACTTGGTTTCACTTTGCGGACAGGGAGAAGACATCTACACAACATGACTGGCAACTAACAACAACTACCCTTCTCAAGAACATCATTTCATCTGAGATCATTTATTTCTAGAGTCACTCGAGTCCGAAACATATTTGTACAATATAATGACATTTTAAATAAAATCAGTTGACCAAATGAAATCGTTGGCCAACAAATAGCTCCATCTTCATTGTACCCCATATTTCTGCCTCATAACAATGAAAAGGCTTTGGAATGAGCCGAGTCACGTAACAACTCTTAGTTTGTAAATAAAGGTAGGAACTCTTAACCTTACCCTATCTATATGACCCAAGTGAATTTAGCGTTTGGGGGGTGATATATGACAAAGCCCGCGTCAGGAAAATTGTCATTTTCCCTGAAAAACCCTTTACCTACTAACCTTAGTTATATTCTTTTAAAACCCCTTTTGTATAAAAGAGAGAGGGAAAAGAAAGTCCGTCCAGAGGGGGGGGTGTCACAATCACAACACCGGTGTGGTATTGACAGGGATTGCTATATTCACAAAAATCTGCATTGTGGAAATGGTCATTTTATTAAATTTTATTGTAAGTTTTTTCCTCTCGCTCTTTCAAACCCACACACACACACAGCATGTAGGTGTAGGGGAGGCAGGATCCATTCACATTTTAAGCAGGGATGATGAAGTAATGGTGCAGGGAGAGTGACCCAGACGGCCAGGGAATGCGGGGCAGGAGCTATGAATCGCCCCTGCAACCAAATTGGGGGTGATACAGTTGGGTTTAAGTAACCACACACACACACATACACACACCACACACACCCACACACACACACACACCACACACACACACACACAACACATACACACACACACAACATACAACACACACACCACACACACACACCCCCCAAAAACACACACACCCCACACACACCACCACACACACACACACACACAACCCCTCTGGAGGGTCCCCGGGGTTTTTTGAGCTCGTTTTTTTGGTGGAAATTTTCTGACTGTCCCGAAAGGGAATAAGGTGGGATATAGGTGTTCCGCAAAGAGTGCAAAAAATCATTTAAACCCCCGAAAAAAGGAAATATAAGTATCACAGAAAAGAAAACGGGGAAATTAGTGGCTGAGTGTTATTGGGGGGCCGTTGGAAGGGGGAACGGTTGTCAGGCCAAATAGTGTTGCCATAATAACGCAGTGGGGGATTTTAAGAATAAATGCGACCAAACCAGGGGATAAGGAGATATGTATAATGTGCATAAATAAGTGAGTGATGAAAAAATTAGAAAGGTAGAATAGTGCATACAGGAAGTTGTGGGAAAAAATTACCGAGAACATCAAACTCAACTTCTGGGAGACAGGACGACCAGCAACGTTACTACACTGCCCGCCGCAAGTAATATTTACCTAGTTTTAGTTGCATGGGGTCAATAGTACCTGTCTCTGGCTGGAATTGGGGGGCCTCTCCTCGAGCATCAGAATTGAAAAAGCAAAAATTTTTTGGATTAAAAGAATTTTGAGGTAGCGGCATTTAGGGAACCCCCAGGTTTTATTTTTTAATAATTTTAAACGCATAAAAATACATGGGGAAACCCAAAATTGGTAAATAACAAACATATGTAGTACTACGTGGGAAATAAGGCTGTTTACATAAACAAACCCCCACACTTGGTGAAACAAAAATGCTGTTAGGCAATTTAATAGCTGTAGCACACACCAACACACACCACACACAACACACACACACACACACCAAAACACCACACACACACACACAACACCACAAAACACAAAACAAAAAAAAAACCAAAACCCCATATAAACAGGATTTCACACCTTCCTGTAAGTGCACTATAACCCTTTTCCCCCCCCTTCCTCCCTCCTCTATCTCTCTCTCTCTCTCTCTCTCCCTTCCTCTCTCTCTTCTCTCTCTCTCCCTCTCTCTCCTCTCTCTCTTCTCCCTTTTTCCCCCTTTTTCTTTTCCCTTTTCCCCTCATTTCTCTCTCCCCCCTCTCTCTTTCCCTTTTTTTTCTCTCTCTCTTCTCCCCCCTTTCCCCTCCCCCCCCTCTCTCTTACCTTTTCCCCCTCTCTCACTTTCTCCCCCTTTTTACCCTTTTTTTCCCATCCTTCTAGGCTCCCCCTTTCTCTCCTCCCCTCTCCACTCTCTCCCCCTTTTTTTTTTTTTTTCTTCCTCTCCCAAAAAAAAATGGTTGGGACTCGCGGGAAACAGGTCAGAGGACAAAGGACGGTAGGGAGGAATGGTGGGGGAACGTGGGGGAAAAGGAAGAAAAAAAAAGGGGGGGGGAAAATTTGGGAAACTTTCTGAAAAAAATGGAGAAAGAGCTCTCTGTGAAATGGGAAAAAAAAGGTTGGAGGAGATAAGAATTGGGAGGCACAAGTCGAAACGCGTACCAGGGTAAAAGGTTCTAGAATTTTAGGAAACAGGCTGAAGCAAGTTTAGGGGTAGTAACCAAAGACATACCTCGAAGCTGAAGGTGAACAGAAGGAAAGGGGGAATTTCAAGGGCATATCACCTGCAAAAAGGGCCAGGGGGGTGAAAGGGAAAAGCAGATGGGTCAAGGGAAAAAAAAAAGGGAAAAATAAGGGAATGGGGGGAAAAGGCCAAAACATTTTACAAGAGCCAAAAGGGGGAAAAAACCCCTGGGAGAAAAAGAAACAATAAAAAACAGGAAAAGAGAAGAAGGGGAAAAGGAAATTTTTGGAAAGGGGGGAAAGGGGAAAACCATGATTTTAATGATTCCCGGGGAGAAAAAGGGGGAAAGGACCCCAATGAAAACGGGGAAAAGGGGAAAGAAAGAAGGGTTTGAGAAAAAAACACCACGGAAATAGGGGGGGGGGGAAAAAAAGGAAAGGTAGGGAAGGGGGAAAAGAAACCACAAGTATCCAGAAAAGAACAAGGGGAGAACAAATCCTCAAAAAACCCCTAAAAACTCAATAAAAAGTTTCCCCCCCCCCCAGAAAAAGTTTTACAGGCCCCCCCCAAAAAGGAAACACAGTTTGGGGAAGGAAACGAAGGAGGTACAAAAAAAGGGTGGAAAAAAACCCCGGGAGGAGGCAAAAGACAAAAGGCAACCCAAACCCAACATTCCAGAAAACCCACAATATCAACCCCCTTTTCCCAACCAAAACCCAAAAAACAAAAACATAAGGGGTTCCACAACCCCCCTGGAATTTTGATGAGCTAAAGGAACACGGGGAAAGAAACTGGGGGAAGTTTCATTGGGTCCCCCAAAATTTCTGATTTAAAAACAAACAGGGAGGAAAGGGATTGGAAAGGCAAAGGAGGTTACCAAATCGCGGGCCAAAACCTGCAAGGAGGGAAAGTCCATCTTTGGGGATTTTCCCAAAAATCCTGGGGGAAAAAGCCCCTAGGGGGAACAAGGGGGTGGAGGAGGGGATTGCTTATTCCAACACGAAGGGAATAAAGAGGGGAGAGGAGAACCCCAAAAATGATTACCATTGCGGGGGGAACCTAAAAACCTTTGGGGCCCAAAGTGTTTTTGAGTTGAAAAAGTAAAACACAAGGGGGGAAAGCGGAAAGGGCCAGGCAAATAAACCAAAAAGGAAAAATGACACACGGGAAATCCCGAAGAGGTTTATGGGGAGGAAGGCAAAGCCTTTTTTAAAAAGGGAATTTAACAACAAGGAGCTGGGGGGAATTTAACCCAAGGCAGGAAAAGGAAAAAAAAAAGGGTGGCCTGGTTGTAAAGGAAAAAAAATTCAGGGTAAAAAATAAGGGCAAAAAAAGGGGAAAAGGAGAGATGAACCCGAAAGAAATTGGACAGATAAGGGGAGGCCCCCCTTATAAAAAACATACAAGAAAAACCCTTGGGGCCCAAAGTGTTTTTACGCCACACAGGAAGGAAAAAAAAGTAAGGGGGAACAGGAAAGGAAAGGAAAAGAAACAAAAATACAGGAAAGGGGAAATCAAAAAGAGATTCAAAGAAAGGTTCCCGGGGACAGAGGGGGTCCCGGAAGGAAGGGGGGTTAAAATGTGGAAAGTACAACAAGGGAAAAGGGGAGGCCGGGGGAGAGATACCCAAGGTAAGGGGAATAAAAAAGGGGCCAGGGGGAGAACCATTGGGCCCCAAAACAAACAAAACATGGCAGGGATTTTTGGGGGAAAGAAGCAAAGGGAACCCAAAAAAAAAAAGAACATCTAAGCCAGACGGTTTTTGCACAAAAAAATTAAAAAAAGGGGGGAAAAAGGGGAAATCTAAAAAGGGAATGATCTCATCCCCAGCAACAACATGGTTTCAGGGGACGGGAAATCCTGTATCCAAACTAGGGGTTTTCTATGACAGGTGACAGCATAAGACAAGAGAGAGGGGGGTTTGGTGGATTGCATTTTTTTGGACTGAAGAAGGCGTTTGACACAGTACACACAAAATTTAGTGAAAAAAACGGAGGACCAAGCAGGAAACGGGAAGGCACGCAATGGATGGGAAATACTTGTCGGGAAGACCAGCGAGTAATGGTACTGGCGAGGTGTCAGAGTGGGCCCCTGGGACCAGGGGGGTCCCACAGGGGACTCCTAGGACAGGCTGTTTCTGGTATTGTGAACGACATGAGGGGGAAAAAAACTCCGAGTGTCCCTTTTGCAGATGACGTAAGTTGATGAGAAGAGTTCAGTCGATCGAAGCCAGCGAACTACAAAGGGATTCTGGTAGGCTGCGACCTGGTCCAGCAACTGGCCCCGGGGAGTTCAATCCACCAAGTGCAAATCATGAGGATTGGGGAAGGAAAAGAAGACCGCAAAACGGAGTACAGTCTAGGGGGCCAGAACAAACATCACTCAAGGAAAAAAATCGGGGGTGAGTATAACACCAGGCACACTCTGAAGCCACATCAACCAAATAACTGCTGCACATATGGCGCCTGGAAAACCCAAACGCTTTTTCCAACATTTTAAATAAAAATCATTCAGGACCCTGACACCCGTGTACGTTAGGCCCATTTTGGAGTAGGGACCATTTTGGGAAAACCCCAAACCCCAACCCAAAGCACGTGAAGAAACTAAGAAAGTGCAAAGGTTTGCAAAAGACTAGTCCCAGAGCAAAGAGGTATTTCCCCGATGAGAGGTTAAGGGAAATCAACCTGACGACATGGAGGACAGGAGAGTGGGGGGGGCATGAAACGACATACAAAAACTGAGAATTGAAAAGGTGGACAAAGACAGGATGTTCCAAAATTTGGACACATAACAAGGGGCACAGTTGGAAGCTGAAACACAGATGAATCACGGGAGTTAGGAAATTTTTTCCCACAAGTGTCATAAGTGGAATAGTTTGGGAGCGATGTTGGGGGCAGGATCCATACATATTTTAAGCAGAGGTAATAAAGCTCAGGGTCAGGGAGAGTGCCCCTATACGATCATGAAGAGGGGGGGCCGGGACTCGACTCGACCCCCCAACCTAAACTAAGTGAGTACACACCCCACACACACAAACAACACACAACACACACACACACACACACACACACACACACAAACAAACACACACACACACACACACACACACACACACACACACAACACACACACATACACACACACACACACACACACACACACACACACACACACACACACACACACACACACCACACACACACACAACACATACACACAAACACCACACACACATTAGGTGATTACACACCCCACATAACAGAAGTAAGACACGAGAGAGAGGGGTGGGTTGATTGCATCTTTTTGGACTGAAAGAAGGCCTTTGACACAGTTCCTCACAAGAGATTAGTGCAGAAGCTAGAGCATCAGGTGCATATAACAGGAAGGGCACTGCAATGGATCAGAGAATACCTGACAGGGAGGAAAACAACGAGTCATGGTACGTAATGATGTATCACGGTGGGGGACCCGTGACGAGCGGGGTCCCACAGGGGTCGGTCCTAGGACCAGTGCTATTTTTTGGGATTTTTGTGAACGACATGACGGAAGGTTAGACTCAGAAGTGTCCCCGTTTGCAGATGATGTGAAGTTAATGAGGAGAATTAAATCTGTGGGACCAGCAGGACTTCAAAGAGACCTGGACAGACTGGACACCTGGTCCAGCAAATGGCTTCTCGAATTTAATCCTGCCAAATGCAAAGTCCCTGAAGATAGGGGAAGGGCACAGAAGACCACAGACAGAGTATAGGCTAGGGGGCCAAGACTGCAAACCTACTCAAGGAGAAAGATCTTTGGGGGGAGTATAACACCGAGCATGTCTCCGGAAGACACACCATCAATAGATAACTGCTGCAGCGTATGGGGGCCTGGCAAAACCCGAGAACAGCATTCCGATACCTTAGTAAAGGGAAACGTTCAAGACACTGTACACCGTGTATTCAGGCCATACTGGAGTATGCGCCCTGTTTGGAACCCGCACTTGATAAAAACACGTCAAAAAAATAGAGAAAGTACAAAGGTTTGCGACAAGGTTAGTTCCAGAGCTAAGGGAATGTCCTATGAAGAAAGTTTAAAGGGAAATCGGCCTGACGACACTGGAGGACAGGAGGGTCAGGGGAGACATTGATAACGACATATAAAATACTGCGTGGAATAGACAAGGTGGACAAAGACAGGATGTTCCAGGGAGGGGACACAGAAACAAGAGGCCACAATTGGAAGTTGAAGACACAAATGAGTCAGAGAGATAGTAGGAAGTATTTCTTCAGTCATAGAGTTGTAAGGCAGTGGAATAGCCTAGAAAATGACGTAGTGGAGGCAGGAACCATACATAGTTTTAAGACGAGGTTTGATAAAGCTCATGGAGCGGGGAGAGAGAGGGCCTAGTAGCAACCGGTGAAGAGGCGGGGCCAGGAGCTAAGACTCGACCCCTGCAACCACAAATAGGTGAGTACAAATAGGTGAGTACACACACATTCATATATACAAAGCTTCACCTTGTAATGAACAACAACAGTGTTGCCAGAAGCGAGTGTAAACCAACAAAAGTTTTACTAATATTGTGGAGTTAGAAAACTAATATAAATTTGTGTTGTTAAGCTCAATTATTACGTCCTTCTTGTGAGTTGATAGAGATGTATTTGTTTTTATTTATGAGGGTTTTTGTTTAGTTATTATCGTTTCTGATGAATTATTACTTGTTTTAAATAATGTCCTTACATAGCCAGTATTTATTGTTTTATATTGTATGTTTTATTGATATTTATGAAAGGTTAAACTGGTAGTTGCTGGACTACCTTTGACCAATCAGGTTGTTGACGAGCGCCATTTATGTCCTTGATGCATGAGGTGATGTGCAGCAGAAATTGATTCCTTAATGTTTCGTCTGTCTGTGGCAGTGTGTTGGTATTGTGTTATGTGAGTGTAAGTTAGGTTCAGATTTCCGTAAGAAAGTATGGTAACATGAGCGTGATAGCTTCGATATCTTCACTTGTTCGGATTTGATTATTATTTTCTGCCGTGCAACGCTTTACATATTCTCTATTGTCAAGAATATATATATACTCTTTACCCAGGTAGATCTGCTTGTGACTTGATAAAGCTCACTGTGTGAGCGAAACGTTGTCAATAAAGAATCGTTATCATTGGTGTCTATTTTAACATCGTGTCGGTATTTTATACCATTTATCTCCAAGACTATATTATTTTTATATAGCTATGAAGCACTCTTATAAATTTAAAACAATAAAATATAACCTTGCATTCTCTAGGCACCTAATGAGCCTTACGGATTTAGCGTTCCTTCCCATGACTGGGATAACAAGTTGGGTTAATGTGTGGGAGACTGAATGACGTATAAATGTCACTATCCTCATAACAAGACTCATTTTATCATCTTGAGGTGCACTAATAAGGCCTCTTGTGTGCGGCAAGTGTCTCTTGTGACTCGATCTGCAGTAAGTTGATCCTACTTACGTGTTTCAGGGAGGGGGAGACACAGATAGATTGAAAGAGAGAGATTGAGAGAGACGGACAGAGAGACAGATCAATACAAAAGTGACACAGAGGGAGGTATTTTTCTTACAAAATCGACAGTGCGAGATGTAAATCCAGTATGACAAGTCGCACAATAGTATGTCATTACCTTGATCCAGGTTTCCACAGCCAAGTTGTTACTGATATTGTGTTTAATAACAATAAAAGAGATAAGGAAAACTGCCCTTCAATTGTTTTTCGGATGGGTTTTTGAGGCAGTGGTGATCACGGAAGTCAAAAATACTAAATTGGTCTATTGTTTACTGCCAGGATTTATTTGGGAGCGTGGCAAATGGGCGGGGGAGAGGAGGGACTATTTTGCACTTTGGCAAACACTCAGACTGACTGACATTCGGGGAAATAGCCACTCTCACTTAACTACTAACGAGCCTTTGTGCATGTGTGTTAAACATTATATATATTATATATATAATATATATATATATATATATATATATATATATATATATATATATATATATATATATTACATAAGAACAAAACAAAACACACACACACACACACACTGCACACCATGTACGTCAGGCCCATACTGGAGTATGCAGATCGATACCATGCCTAACCCTTCTAGGGTAGGGTAGGTGCCTGAGCCCGAGCCTTTAGCTCACAAGACTGTCATTCCCATTAGCCCCCTTGGGGCGGGGATGGCAGACCAGAGAGGCCTAGCTTGTGGCTAGGCCTGGGGACAGTTGGTCCCAAAGATGAGGAGGTACTTGTGCCTCCTCCCATGGGAGACTTAGGTCTCAGACACTCCCTAAAGAGGGAGCCAAGGCAGGGCCACCACTTGGAAAAGGCCCGGGCCGGGAGAATACCGGCTAATATTTAATAATAATAATAATAATAATACTGGAGTATGCAACACCAATTTGGAACCCACACTTGATCAAGCACGTCAAGAAATTAGAGAAAGTGCAAAGGTTTGTGACAAGGTTAGTTCCAGAACTAAAGGGAATGCACGTCAAGAAATTAGAGAAAGTGCAAAGGTTTGTGACAAGGTTAGTTCCAGAACTAAAGGGAATGCCCTACGAAGAAAGGTTAAGGGAAATCGGCCTGACGACACTCTAGGACAGGAGGGTTAGGGGAGACATGATAACGACATACAAACTACTGCGTGGAATAGACAAGGTGGACAGAGACAGGATGTTTTAGAGATGGGACACAGAAACAAGGGGTCACACTTGGAAGTTGAAGACTCCGATGAGTCAAAGGGATGTTAGGAAGCATTTCTTCAGTCATAGAGTAGTCAGGAAGTAGAACAGTCTAACAAGTGAGGTAGTGGAGGCAGGAACCATACATAGCTTTAAGACGAGGTATGATAAAGCTCATGGAGCAGGGAGAGAGAGGACCTAGTAGCGTTCATTGAAGAGCTGAGTCTCGACCACTGCAAGCACAATTAGGTGAGTACACACACACATGATACACAAGGTGAGGGTTGCAATGTTCTCAACATCCCGGGAAACAGTAACTGCTGGCTTGCTGCTGCAAGCTGACGCTGCACCACTCACCCGAGATTGACTTCAACCTCCTGATGGGTACTTGGTCCAAAGAATTGGAGCTACCCTCATTTTCCACCGGGAATGAACCTGATTGCTTCTCATGCCTTAGGCGCCGTATGACCCCTACGGGTCAGCGCTTCCTTATCCATATTTAATAATATTTGTTGTCATATTTAATGATTTATAATATAATCTGAGAAACTAAGATTTTAAGAAATGTTATGTAAGGAAATATAATGTTAGAAAATGTAATCTGTAAAAAATATTATGGAAAATATAATGTGTACAAAATATGTTAGAAAATGTAATCTGTGTAAAATATAATGATAGAAAATGTAATCTGTGCAAAATATAATGATAGAAAATGTAATCTGTATAAAATAATTTCAAACTTGTTTGAGGCACGGACGTGGAATATCAGCGAAGAGGTTCTTTTAATCTGGTGGAAGTTTGATAATCTTTGATGTCTAATCCTAATTTGATTGGGATTCCCTGGCAGGAGCGTTGCTGGAAGATGGTGGCTCTGCTTACTATGTTGTCAGGGATGTCTCGTATAAATGTTGTATAGTCAGGGGCGGATCTACTGTGAAACTAATGAAGCCTCAGCTTCAGGGCCGTTAATCCCGGAGGGCCCCGTAAGCGACTTTACTCCATGCTGCTAAATTTTTTTGGGTCTGTTGTATGAGACGGGGTTACTAAGGGGCCCCCATAACAGGTCAAGCTTCAGGGCCCCAAAAATAGAGGTCCGCCGCTGTATATAGTCCCGGCAAGTGAGTGTCAGGCGCACGGGCAACACGATGACTGTTGAAAATGGTATAAAATACCGACAAGTTGATTAAGACACATGTGCAGTAGTTGGGTAGCTTTATTGTTGAAACGTTTCGCCTACACAGTAGGCTTCTTCAGTCAAATACAGAGGTAGCAGATGTAGTAATGAATTAAAGATGATGTAATCAACCTTGGAGAAAAAGTATTTGAGGTGGTCAGTCCCTCCCATAGTCTGGAATGATATAGTTCCAGACCATGGAGCTGAACTCTTCTCCAGGCTGAGGGACTGACCACCTCAGATAATCTTTCTCCAAGGTTGATGGATTGATTATATCATCTTTATTTCATTACTACTGCTGCCTGTGTATTTGACTGAAGAAGCCTACTGTGTAGGCGAAACGTTTCATCAGTCGCACATGTGCAGTTGATGAAACTGTAACTGTTACACATGTGTATTAATCTTCATCACTAAGACTCTTTATTGATGAAAAATTCCGCCTGCGCTGCAGACTTCATCAGTCAAGTACAAGGATGAATCACACTCCTGGAGAGACCAGATTTCCACATGAGCTGATCTCTCCAGGAGTACGTAATTCATCTCTACATTCGACTGATGAAACCTACAGGTCAGGCGAAACCTTCGTCAATAAGTTAACTCACTTATCTCGTACATTGAGGTCCGTGTTCGATTCCCGGTACGGGTGGAAACGTTGGGGGCGTGTTTCCTTAAGACACCTTTTGTCCCTGTTCACCTAGCAGCAAATAGGTACTTTGGTGTTAGCCGACTGTTGTGGGTCGCGTCCTGGGGGTCAAAATGAACCTAACTTCTCGGAAATGCTCTGCATAACCAGGAGTTTTCTATATAGTATGTCATTGATGTCAGCTATGGTCTGTATAAGTTGTATCATGTACTTGTAGAAATAAAGATTATATAAAGATTATTATTATTATAATTATTATTGTTATTATTATTATATAAAATAATTACTGGAAAGCAGACGTGAAGACAAGATGGCCAAGTGTTGCAGTAAGCCTACTGGCCCATGCTAGGCAGGTCCTCCTCAACGCAATCCTTGTTTGTAGATGAATGGTTCATAGAACCGACATGTTGATAAATTAGACACATGTGCACTTGGTGATCTTTATTGAGAAACGTTTCGCCACACAGTGGCTTCTTTAGTCCAATAGAGAAACTGAAGAACGGTGGAAGAAGAGGTAATCATCCTCATCCTGAGTCGATGTGTTCAGTCCATCAATCTTTAATAGAATACGGCATATCAGCGGAGAAGCAGCTTATAAACCGTATGGCAGGAGAGGTGCAGCAGTCATAGGTGGTGTCACATTTGTTCAATGTGGAAGTAGGTCGTGCCCAAGAATTAGGAAAGCGAAGAATTCCTACAAACAAGAATTCATCTACAAATCTGTCAGACACTGCAACTTCTTGGGATCTTAATACTTAGGAATTCTTCGCTTGCCTAATTCTTGGGCACGACCTACTTCCACATTGAACAAATGTGACACCACCTATGACTGCTGCACCTCTCCTGCCATACGGTTTATAAGCTGCTTCTCTGCTCATATGCCGTATTCTATTCAAGATTGATGGACTGAACACATCGACTCAAGGTTGAGGGACTGATTACCTCATTCTCCTCCTGTTCTTCAAGTTTCTCCTACGTATGGACTGATGAAGCCACTGTGTGGCGAAACGTTTCCTCAATGAAGATACCCAAGAGTTGCACATGTGTCTAATTTATCAACGCAATCCTTCTTAGTCGTATATTTGTCTAAGGTTAAAGGCAACCAAGATTTTAGCTTCAATGATCCTGTTTGTCATGATATTGTTGTACCTCCCGGGTTGTGTTGCAGCAATTACTTCCGTTAAGCAATGTAACTTTAGGTTAGTTGTACCTGAGTTACAACGGTAGTTGCAGTTATCTTGTTGGTTGATCGTCTTACGATAAGTTGTGCTGGTGAGTTGCTCTAATGTTTTTGCACTATATCGTTGTATTTTTCTAATTCTCTTCCTCCTCCACCCCTTTTTTCTCTTCTCCCTCTTCCTGTTTGTATTCACTGGAATTTCCTTTCGTAATATATTCTGCGATCTCTCCTTCTCTCACTTTTCAAATTAATCTTCCTTTCTCAGCCTCACACTTTCTTTATTTTCCTTTGTCTTTCTCCTCCCCACTCACCACTCCTCCTTCTCCTTCCCTCTCCTCCCTATCCTTCCCTCTCCTCCTCCCCCCTCTTCCCCTCTACCACCTCAAGCATTTATTGTTGCTTCTCTTTTTCACCTATCCTTTCTATTTCTCCTCTGCGACTGTCTCCTCCCTTCGTCCCCTCTGTTCCTCTCCGTCTCCCCTATGTCTGTTTTTCCCAACATTTAGCATCTCAGTCGCTAGTGCTGTTTCACTCAGGAATTAACCAGGAAAAAGTCTTACAAAAAATTCTTTACTAATGCCGAATCTCATCCCAAGTTGGACGTCATTAAAATATACTCAATAAATATACTTAGTATACTGAAGAAAGTAAATTCAATAAAATATACTCAATTAAAGTACTCAATAAAGTGTAATCAGTAAAGTATACTTGATAAAATATTAATATAATCATAACTAAGCGGTAAAAAGTATACTTTATAAGCATATATTTGTGAAATTACACAGTCAACCCTTTTATAAAGCTCTTCTATATACAACAGCGTTTTATTAATGCGATTTCCCCTGCATCCTTCCCTGCCCTGCTGCGCTGTATAACCCTTGCGGTTTAGCGCTTCTTTTGATTATAATATAAATGCGATGGAGTCACAAATAATTCAATAACACGTACCATGCATGTGTTGTTTTCAATCGCATTTGAGAAAATATGAACAGAGTATTGAGAAACTTTGTGAGTGAACTGACTCTGCTATCATGACTCACGAAATTGTAATACCCACGGAACGGGTGGGGTTTGAAACCATGGCGAGTGAGTCGTAAAACTCCACACCGCGGGTTCATAACCCTACACGTTCCGTGGTTTGATTCTGCTTGATAACATGGAGAGGAAATGAAGCAGGAATGGGAAGTGTTAGGAAAGTCTCAGTCAAGTCAAGTGCTAAGGTGAATCAGAAGTTTGTAAGGGTCATCTTTTTAAGTCATGAGACAGAGGAGGCAAGATCAGCACTTCTGCCAGAGTGTAAAATGTTTAATAGGCTTACGTTTTACACTCGAGTGAGAGGAAAGTAAGTGTCCGTTTGGTAAATATTAATATAATAATTCTAATGACGATGTAAATTATAACGTAATATAATATTAGTAATAATAATAATTATAATGAAAGTAACAACAAAAACAGCCATCGCAATATCATCAAACAATATCAACAATAACAATCATTATAACAGTATTATTTATTATATAATAATTATTATTTTTTAAATACTGGTCGTCTCCCACCGAGGCAGGGTGACCCTAAAAAGAAGATACACTTTCACCATCACTCGTTCCATCATTGCCAAAGTGCATTCACGTTACAGCTCAGACGATCTTCCAAACTCCAGTATTCTAACCATACCACGGGCGAGATTTGAACCCGCGGTCAGAAAGTCTCAGAACTCTGACCGCGGGTTCAAATCCCGCCCGTGGTATGGTTTGTTTGCAATCGTGTCATTACGATTTCGTGAGTCCAGTATTCTGACTCCTTCAGAGTGCAGGTACTGTGTTTCCCACCTTCACTCTCCTTCAAAGTGCAGACAATTTCCCACCTCCACTCCTCCCTCAAAGTGCTGGTAATGTGTTTCCCACCACTCCTCCTTCAGAATGCAGACACTGTACTTCCCACCTCGAGGACTGAAGTCCGGCTAACCGATTACCCTGAATCTCTTCAAAAATGTTACCGTGCTCACACTCTAACAGCACATCAAGTCATAAAAACCACTTGTCTCCACTTACTCCTAACACTCACACAAGCCTGTTGGATGTCCAACAGGATTTTTTTCTGGCATTATCATTATTTTTACTTGAGAGAGCAATGGAAGGCATTAACAACGCAATAGATATCTTGGTCAATAGCGCTAACAGACTGTTAGGTTCGTTAAGTGCTCTTGTACACGCGCTAGACCCGATTGTATCGTTGGTCCCAGACTCTCTCCCTCCCTGCAGAGGTCTTGCAATAACACCTTGATTTGTCTGACATTGACAAGGACAGGCTGTTGATGCTGCTGCTGCTGCTGCTGCTGCTACTGACACTACTAGTGCTGCAGCTGTTGTTGCTGCTGCTCTGCAGCTGCTACTGCTGCTACTCCTGATCCTGTTACTGCTGCTACTGTTGTTGTTCCTGCTGCTGCTTCTGTTACTGGTGTTGCTGCTATTGCTGTTGCTGCTGTTGTTGGTGCTGCTGTTCTTACTGCTATTTGTGCTACTACTATTACTTCTACTGCTTCTGCTGTTGCTACTGCTGTTGTTCCTGCTGCTACTACTACTACTACTACTGTCGTTTCTGCTGCTGCAGCAGCAACGATGCAAACAGATCTGGAAGACGTGCTGTTGGTAATATGCAAGACTCAATTTGCAAAATTGGGTTTAAGAGAGGTATCTCTCTCTCTCTCTCTCTCTCTCTCTCTCTCTCTCTCTCTCTCTCTCTCTCTCTCTCTCTCTCTCTCTCTCTCTCTCTCTCTCTCTCTCACTCACTCATTGTTCTATATTTCACTCATTATTGATCAACAGTAACACTGGAGTCATTGTAAAATAAGACAGTCTTAGGATATTTGGCGAAACGTTTCAACAGTCAAGTATCCTAACACTGTACGTGTCATTTATCACATAATCAAGATATTCCACCAGTTGCTACTTATTCTCCATAACTGCTACTTGAAAAAAAATATATGATTTGGCTTACTTTCCCCATAAAATGTAATTGTAGCAGCAATTTCGATTAAAAGTGTGATAAACCACGGTACGGGTGGGGATTGAACTCGCGGCAAGTGAGTCGTAAAACTCCAGGCCAGTGCGTAAGCCACTGGGCCAGCTGGCTACAATAAGATTCATCCAAGTAGGTATATTTATACACCATAGGAAGGTTAGCATGAGCCACCATTGTGACCCCAAATGCAAGTTTTTACAGATGAATCTCCCGCCGTGGCCATGACGAACTCTATCTTAAGTCCCCTCAAAACCGTCATCATGACTCCCGTATCGTGGTTTGTTTACAGTCGTGTCATTACGATTTCGTGAGTCAAAAGTGTGATAATTTACGTATTTTAGCCAAAAAAAGAAGTACGTTAGAAAAATGCTTCAAACCGCTCTAAATCGTCGAAATATTCAAGAAAATAACATTTTTAATGTTGTACCGATTAAATATTGTTCTGTACAGTTGTCTCCTCTTCGGTGCCTAAATGTTGCAGTTGGAGTTTCGCACTAGAATCATTTGTTGATGATTATGTTTTCACTCACATGCAAATGAGTGAGAATTTGGCAAAGTGCTGAGAAGTGGAAAGTGTAGTGTTCCCTCTGTGTGTGTTGCATCGAGTTTGGTGTCTACGTCTGTTAGTATCTTGATGTAGAAGCGTGTGTGTGTATGTGTCTCTGTGTATGTGTTAGTGTTATTACCAATATGAATCACCAGCAGCAAAGTTAGGCTCCTGATGTCTCGTCTTCAGTACTACGCTTATCTTATATTTGTTTATAATTTACACTGGTTGTAGCCCGCTCCTAGCCAAGAAAATTTCAAGGTATCCGTTCGGCTCCACTTTTTTTTCCCTTAGATTTCGTCAGTGGTGGCGTATTATCTCTTGTAGTGGCTAAGAACTTTCTCTATACTTTCATGTTCTTGTTTAACTGAGTGAAAGTTCAAGTGACTGAATGAAAATAAGTTTTAAAATAACTTGCTACGAGTGCCATGGAAACAGTTTTAAAGTTGACTTGTCTTGGGTGCCAAGAAAATATAGTTTTACACTTGTCTTGGGTGCCAAGAAAATATAGTTTTACACTTGTTTTTGGGTGCCAAGGAAAATATAGTTTTACACTTGTTTTGGGTGCCAAGAAAATATAGTTTTACACTTGTCTTGGGTGCCAAGAAAATATAGTTTTACACTTGTCTTGGGTGCCAAGAAAATATAGTTTTACACTTGTCTTGGGTGCCAAGAAAAATATAGTTTTACACTTGTCTTGGGTGCCAAGAAAATATAGTTTTTACACTTGTCTTGGGTGCCAAGAAAATATAGTTTTACACTTGTCTTGGGTGCCAAGAAAATATAGTTTTACACTTGTCTTGGGTGCCAAGAAAATATAGTTTTACACTTGTCTTGGGTGCCAAGAAAATATAGTTTTACACTTGTCTTGGGTGCCAAGAAAATATAGTTTTACACTTGTCTTGGGTGCCAAGAAAATATAGTTTTACACTTGTCTTGGGTGCCAAGAAAATATAGTTTTACACTTGTCTTGGGTGCCAAGAAAATATAGTTTTACACTTGTCCTGGGTGCCAAGAAAATATAGTTTTACACTTGTCTTGGGTGCCAAGGCAATAAAGCTTTACATTTGTCTTGGGTGCCAAGGAAATAAAGTTTCCAAAGTAAAGTTAGTTTCAGTGGAAGGGTAAAGAGAAACTTTATCATCATGTTGGAGGAGCGACTCTTGCGTGCGCTTCTTGAGGGAAGAAGAGAAGAAAGATATAAGAGGAAGGGGAAGAAACCAATTATTGGTCTTTCGGTAAATCTTGGTTCTTCTTCACCCCTAGGCGCAGCGGTCCAGGACCGTGGCTAATTGATAGAGACGAGGTCTGGTGTATGTGTGTTGATGTCCAGGGTGAGGTCTGGTGTGTGTTGATGTCCAGCGCGAGGTCTGGTGTGTGTTGATGTCCAGGGTGAGGTTTGGTGTGTGTTGATGTCCAGGGTGAGGTCTGGTGTGTGTTGATGTCCAGGGTGAGGTTGGTGTGTGTTGATGTCCAGGGTGAGTCTGGTGTGTGTGATGTCCAGGGTGAGGTCTGGTTGTGTGTGATGTCCAGGGTGAGGTCTGGTGTGTGTTGATGTCCAGGGTGAGGTCTGGTGTGTGTTGATGTCCAGGGTGAGGTCTGGTGTGTGTTGATGTCCAGGGTGAGGTCTGGTGTGTGTTGATGTCCAGGGTGAGGTCTGGTGTGTGTTGATGTCCAGGGTGAGGTCTGGTGTGTGTTGATGTCCAGGGTGGGGTCTGGTGTGTGTTGATGTCCAGGGTGAGGTCTGGTGTGTGTTGATGTCCAGGGTGAGGTCTGGTGTGTGTTGATGTTCCAGGGTGAGGTCTGGTGTGTGTTGATGTCCAGGGTGAGGTCTGGTGTGTGTTGATGTCCAGCGCGAGGTCTGGTGTGTGTTGATGTCCAGGGTGGGGTCTGGTGTGTGTTGATGTCCAGGGTGAGGTCTGGTGTGTGTTGATGTCCAGCGCGAGGTCTGGTGTGTGTTGATGTCCAGGGTGGGGTCTGGTGTGTGTGTTGATGTCCAGGGTGAGGTCTGGTGTGTGTTGATGTCCAGCGCGAGGTCTGGTGTGTGTTGATGTCCAGGGTGGGGTCTGGTGTGTGTGTTGATGTCCAGGGTGAGGTCTGGGTGTGTGTGTGTGTTGAGGTCTGGTGCTAGTGTGGTAGGTTAATGTGTAGGGAAAAATGTTAGTATGGGAGGTGAACGTGTCTGGAAAAATGGTAGTGTGGGACGGGAATGTGGGAAGAAAAAAAAATGTTAGTGTGGGAGCGGAATGTGGGGAAAAATGTTTTGATGGGGGAGGGAACTGTGGTAGAGAGTTGACTGGAGGTGATAGCTGAATGGTGGAGGGACGGTCATGAAGAGAGCTGACTGGTGGAGAGGGGAAGGGTTTGATAAAGAAGCAGCCAATCACGGTGCTTTCTCTTAAAAGGTACAGTATTATAAGGAACACACCCCCACACCCACCCACACCCACCCACACCCACCCACCCACACCCACCCACCCCTACCCACCCACCGATACCCACCCACACTTACCCCCCACACCCCCCACAGAGAGAGAGAGAGAGAGAGAGAGAGAGAGAGAGAGGAGAGAGAGAGAGGAGAGAGAGAGAGAGAGAGAGAGAGAGAGAGAGCATATGGGCGCCTAGCAAACCTTAGAACAGCATTCCGACATCTTAATAAGGAATCGTTCAGGACCCTGTACACCGTGTACGTTAGACCCATATTGGAGTATGCGGCACCAGTTTGGAACCCACACTTAGCCAAGCACGTAAAGAAACTAGAGAAAGTGCAAAGGTTTGCAACAAGACTAGTCCCAGAGCTAAGAGGTATGTCCTACGAGGAGAGGTTAATGGAAATCAACTTGACGACACTGGAGGACAGGAGAGATAGGGGGGACATGATAACGACATACAAAATACTGAGAGGAATTGACAAGGTGGACAAAGACAGGATGTTCCAGAGATTGGACACAGTAACAAGGGGACACAGTTGGAAGTTGAAGACACAGATGAATCACAGGGATGTTAGGAAGTATTTCTTCAGCCACAGAGTAGTCAGGAAGTGGAATAGTTTGGGAAGCGATGTAGTGGAGGCAGGATCCATACATAGCTTTAAGCAGATGTATGATAAAGCTCACGGTTCAGGGAGAGTGACCTAGTAGCGACCAGTGAAGAGGCGGGGCCAGGAGCTCGGACTCGACCCATGCAACCTCAACTAGGTGAGTACAACTAGGTGAGTACACACACACACACACACACACACACACACACACTTTTTTTTAACAAGTCGGCCGTCTCCCACCGAGGCAGGGTGGCCCAAAATGAAAGAAAATCCCCAAAAAGAAAATACTTTCATCATCATTCAACACTTTCACCACACTCACACATAATCACTGTTTTTGTAGAGGTGCTCAGAACACAACAGTTTAGAAGCATATACGTATAAAGATACACAACATATCCCTCCAAATTGCCAATATCCCAAACCCCTCCTTTAGAGTGCAGGCATTGTACTTCCCATTTCCAGGACTCAAGTCCAGGTATATAAAAATAACCGGTTTCCCTGAGTCCCTTCACTAAATATTACAGCTCGTCAGGTCCCAAATACCATTCGTCTCCATTCACTCCTATCTAACACGCTCACGCACGCTTGCTGGAAGTCCAAGCCCCTCTCCCACAAAACCTCCTTTGCCCCCTCCCTCCAACCTTTTCGAGGACGACCCCTACCCCGCCTTCCTTCCCCTACAGATTTATACGCTCTACAAGTCATTCTATTTTGGGATCCTTCTCTCTAAATGACCAATTCCACCTCAACAACCCCTACTTAGCCCTTGGACTAATACTTTTAATTACTCCAACACCTTCGCTAAATTTGCCACACTCCGAATGTTCTGCATAATTTTACACACACACATTGCCCTAAACAGGGAATCTCCACTGCTCCAACTTCACAGCATGTTAGAAGATTGTTGCTACATATAATGTAATCATTCGTACTTTGCCTGTAGAGACTATACTATTTTGTCTCCACATATAACTCATGCACCATGCACTTTGAACCTTATATATATAAATAGTTGCAGTACTATATATTGATCATTAACTAACTATATATATATATAATATATAAGCAAGCAACCCAATACGGTCTACTTGGTCTTAACTGTTCGCCAACCAAGGCTGCATGCAAGACACCAAGAGTCAACGACATCATTAAGAAAAACCCTTGTACATCTGGCATCCCTGCACGAGGGAGCCACGACACTTGCACAAAAATACTAAGCCAGCAACCAACCATTAACGCCCGACGGATCACCATTATCCTTCGGAAATGCCAAGCCTCATAGCCTGTTATCCTGTGTGTCACACTGGCTGCACTAGATCGTCACAGTCGTGGGGACACAAGGGAGGTAGCTGCTCTGACCACAGGGAGATTACAAGTCAGCAAGTCACAGGGACATTAGCCAACAGTATCAATTTGTCCCAGTGGATCGAGACTTGGATCATGTGGAAACAATGCCCACCGTTTCCTTAAAAACTCTGTTCCAGACCCTCTCCACCTTCCAGGGACCCAAGGCAGCCCCTTTCATGTCCACGACCTTCGCGTCGCCAATCCGAGGGGAAATGCTTGCTGCATACTTGGCTCACGTCCAGCCTGGAGACCTGGAGGAAATTCATCATCTTTGATACATTGTGCCATGTATTCATTTTATGTTTTTTCCTATTTCACATGATTTTTTTATTAATAATATTCCACATCTAATAAGACATATGGGGGTGGCTACGGCAAGAAATATTCAACAGCTCCGGGGAGACTTATTTTCATCTGAGTTACGTTTTTGTCTTCTCTAGGATGAGGGTCCCATTTCAGCCCATTGAGGTGGTACTTCCCTATATATATATATATATATATATATATATATATAATATATATATATATATATATATATATATATATATATAATATATATATATATATATATATATATATATGCAAAACAGCCACGGGGGAAGTTAAATGATATCTGTAGGCCTTTAGTGTTGCAATCAACGCATCATCAGGAGGGAACGTCTTTGCTCGAAATTCGAGCAAATACTACAACACTTAAGACATTCCATGGCGTTCGTATAGAAGTCTGGTTTTAGGCTATGCACTATAGCCTCTACTATAAACGAGTCTAATTTGAATAAGCCACCATTATTATTATATAACGAACTTTTATCGTGTTTTATAATTGCCAATTCTATAATATTCCGTTCAAGCCAAGTGGAACTTCGGATGATGACTCTGACTTCCGACCAATTTGCCGAATTATTACAGACTCTAAGGTGATTGAAAATCGCATTTGATTCCTGGGCAATCCATATCGAATATTTGTATTGTGATATCCTAACATCTAGAGGTTTGTCAGTCTGTCCCACATAAGACAAGTTGCAACCATTACAACCAATTCTGTCGACACCATCAACACATTGTTGAGGAGAATTCTTTATCAAGATGCTACTAACAGTCCGTGAATTTTTAAAAACTACTTGTATGTTAAAATCTTTTAAGATCATTAAGCAGGACAGTTAAATTCTCATTGTATGGGAGAACCAGCACATTCTTGATCTGAGGTGTTATTCTAGGTTCAGTCCTATAAGAATATATTTCTACAAGTGCCATAGTTGACATCAGTAACATATTATTTAGAAAGTCCCTGGTTATGGAAGAGGAGGTAATCAGTCCCTGAACCTAGACGAAGTTGTTCAGCAGTGAGAGAGAAAGTAATCAGTCCCTGAACCTATACGAAGTTGTTCAGCAGTGAGAGAGAAAGTAATCAGTCCCTGAACCTATACGAAGGTGTTCAGCAGTGGGAGAGAAGGTAATCAGTCCCTGAACCTAGACGAAGGTATTCAATAGTGAGAGAGAAGGTAATCAGCCCCTGAACCTAGACGAAGGTGTTCAACAGTGGAAGAGAAGGTAATCAGTCCCTGAACCTAGATGAAAGTGTTCTTTTCAAGTTTGATGGCCTGATTACATCGACTCGAGGCTGAAGTTTTATTTACGTGTTATTTGGGAACTTTGCATGGTTGTAACCCAGAGTTCATACTTGTGGAATAAAGATACATGAGATAGACCACACTCTAAGATTTTCAAAAAAGGTTTATTGGTATCCCTTTTAAAATTGCTAGGAATTCATTCTACAATCCTAGAAAAAGGAAAGAAACTATACTAAAGAATAAGTGACTTTGTAAATGGTACAAGTCAGACCGACAGTTTCTCTTTCCTGTGTGCGGGTTATTTATGAATTGTTTCTGGAACGGTATTGTGCTTTTTTGTTCGTTCTAAGCAGTGAGTGTATATCACAACGCTCTCAACCCTTCTGGGTCATTCAGAGCAAGCAGCGGGGAAGGTTTGATCCTCTCTCTCCACTAATTGCGGCTCGGTCTCTGATCAATCTGCAATTAGTGGACGGAGGATCATATTTCCACCACTTCCTACATTAAACGACCCACAAGGATTTAGAGCTTTGTGATATACAAACCCTGAGATGCATCTGAATTTAGCACATCTGACGTCGATATTTGAGGCATCCAAATATGACATATACTTTATTCTTTACTCTCTCCTGAGAATGAGATTGAAATCTCACGAAAGTTCAAGGGATATAATTATATCATTCCCTGAGGGTATATGCATACATCTACATATACATGTATATAGTGTATACTGAAAAAATATCAAAGCTCCAACAAATATCCAATCCATGTTTATTAAATTTTCCACGCCAGCTTGTGCCATCATCAGAACCCAAAAATAAAATAAATCTAACTATACGTAAATATTTACAGAGTTAATGAGCAGGAAGTATTCAAACAAAATATGAAAAGCTAATACAATCCTGCACAAACATAACATTTGCACGTTAAACACAGCTACGTTAATATAGGAAGCGCGAGAATGACCACCATCTTAACACACACACACTCATATATTATATACATATATATATATATATATATATATATATATATATATATATATATATATATATATATATATATATATATATATATATATATATATATATATATATATGCAAAACAACCACTCTGAAAGAATAGAGAAATTCCAAGCGCTTTCGTGACTACTCACATTATCAAGGAACTATGAAAGTAAAGCATCCAAGGAAGGTATATAAGGGGTCTGGCCAACACCTCACTATCAGATCCCACAACGGTTAAACACCTGACGCGCGCCGACCCAACTGGACAGGTCCTTTGCACAACTCGCCAACAAACTATTCTACCCAAGAAAATTTAAAAATTATTATTTGTCCAGTGTATTATTAAATTCTTCCCAAATTCTATTAATTATAATGAATCTAATTCATATAAACCAAAGGAAATATTCATGTTATTGTCAAAACTGCTTTTTATGAAACAAGATTCAATTATATTCCTGTCGACCATGGACTTGCTTGATACTACTTTCTCAACTTTTTGAAAATCAATTGGATGGTTAAAATCTCTTACATGAATAAATAGAGCATTGGAATCTTGTCCAGTTCTAATGCTATATTTATGTTGTTTTAATCTTAGTTCGAGATTTTTACCAGTTTGACCGTAATAAACTTTATCGCAAATTTTACAAGGAATCTTATAGACACATCCATCAGCATTTTGGGGGGAATTCTTTATCAAAAGTTTTTTTACTGTATCAAGATTTTTAAATACAACTTTAATATTAAAAGTCTTAAGAAGAAAAGGCATATCAACCAAGTTTTCATGGTAAGGGAGAACCAACATATTTTTAGTTGAATAAGGCAGGTTGTCCCTTTTTGGATTGTAAAAAGTATTTCTAGCAACTTTAAAAGATTTATCAATTACATTTCTTGGGTATTTTAAATCATTACCTATTTCATAAATTTTGGATATTTCCTCATCTATGAACTCAGGACTACAAATTCGTAAAGCTCTCAAAAACATTGATGAGAAAACAGACAGTTTGACTCTATCTTGATGCGAGGAATAGTAGTGGACATAGGAACAGTTATTTGTAGGTTTTCTGTCAATTTTAAATTTGAATTCATTATTACCCTTAATAATTAAAACATCTAGAAAAGGCAATGAGTTATTTTCTTCAAACTCAACAATAAAGTTTATAGAATGGGCTAAGTTATTTAATTTTCCAAGGAATAACAATTTTGTAATTAACTTATCAGATGAAATTTTAGACAAACATACAACTGCTGCTCTAGGTTTTAGCCTAAGTTTTGCAACTTAAAAAAAACTTAATAATGTTGAAATTGCAAAAGCCTTTTGTAACTTTGAGAAATTTTCTGATTTATCCTCTGATGAAATTAATATTAGTAAAGGAATGGTATATAGCTCTATGTTAAAACCAAACATTCCCAATTGCCCTCAAAGATTCTTTAAGTCTTATGATACACTTAATAACAATAAAAATTTGCGCCTTACTAAAGCAGACAAAATAAATGCAATAGTAATTATGAAAGAAAATGATTACCAAGAAAAAAATGAATAATCTCTTAGATGATACTGAAACCTATTCTAAACTTAGGAAAAATCCCCTGAAACCGTTAACAGTAATTTCAATAAAACAATAAAACTTCTACTGAAAGGCAAAGATGAATTAGTCAAACAATTTACTTCCACTAATCCATCTTTACCTTACATGTATGGACTAATAAAAACACACAAACCAGGGAATCCAGTCAGACCAATTATTAGCTCCATAGGGTCAGTTTCATATAAATTATCCAAATGGCTTGTTGATATTTTGAGCCCTATTGTTGGCAAAATTTCTAACTTTAATGTTAAAAACAACATAGACTTGGTTGATAAATTAAGCTCCTTGACTGACTTAAATGATTTTACATGGTTAGTTTTGATGTTACTTCCTTGTTTACGAAAGTTCCTGTTGATGATTTATTAAGTTTCTTATCTGAAGAACTCGTTAACTATGATTCACCATTGCCAGTTCCTACTATCATTAAACTTTGCATTGTTGATGCAAAATTTGTATTTAATGATAAGTTTTACACTCAGAAGTTTGGTATGGCAATGGGAAATCCTCTTTCACCTGTTCTTAGTAACCTATACATGGAATTTTTTGAAACAAGGTTGCTTAACACAATCCTCCCTAATAGAGCTAAATGGTTCAGACATGTTGATGATATTTTGTGTCTTATGCCCAAAAATGTAGATATACACCATTTCCTTGGAAAATTAAATAACTTAGCCCATTCTATAAACTTTACTGTTGAGTTTGAAGAAAATAACTCATTGCCTTTTCTAGATGTTTTAATTATTAAGGGTAATAATGAATTCAAATTTAAAATTTACAGAAAACCTACAAATAACTGTTCCTATGTCCACTATTATTCCTCGCATCAAGATAGAGTCAAACTGTTTTCTCATCAATGTTTTTGAGAGTTTTCCGAATTTGTAGTCCTGAGTTCATAGATGAGGAAATATCCAAAATTTATGAAATAGGTAATGATTTAAAATACCCAAGAAATGTAATTGATAAATCTTTTAAAGTTGCTAGAAATACTTTTTACAATCCAAAAAGGGACAACCTGCCTTATTCAACTAAAAATATGTTGGTTCTCCCTTACCATGAAAACTTGGTTGATATGCCTTTTCTTCTTAAGACTTTTAATATTAAAGTTGTATTCAAAAATCTTGATACAGTAAAAAAACTTTTGATAAAGAATTCCCCCCAAAATGCTGATGGATGTGTCTATAAGATTCCTTGTAAAATTTGCGATAAAGTTTATTACGGTCAAACTGGTAAAAATCTCGAACTAAGATTAAAACAACATAAATATAGCATTAGAATGGACAAGATTCCAATGCTCTATTTATTCATGTAAGAGATTTTAAACCATCCAATTGATTTTCAAAAAGTTGAGAAAGTAGTATCAAGCAAGTCCATGGTCGACAGGAATATAATTGAATCTTGTTTCATAAAAAAGCAGTTTTGACAATAATATGAATATTTCCTTTGGTTTATATAAATTAGATCCATTTTATAATTAATAGAATTTGGGAAGAATTTAATAATACACTGGACAAATAATAATTTTTAAATTTTCTTGGGTAGAATACTTTGTTGGTGAGTTGTGCAAAGGACCTGTCCAGTTGGGCCGGCGCGCGTCAGGTGTTTAACCGTTGTGGGATCTGATAGTGAGGTGTTGGCCAGACCCCTTATATACCTTCCTTGGATGCTTTACTTTCATAGTTCCTTGATAATGTGAGTAGTCACGAAAGCGCTTGGAATTTCTCTATTCTTTCAGAGTGGTTGTTTTGCATATATATATATATTATATATATATATATATTATATATATATATATATATATATATATATATATAATATATATATATATATATATATATATATATATATATATATATTATAACTTAAGTGTAATGAACACATGTCAGTTCTCAGTAATAACTCACATGGAGACAGAAGGTGAGAACATTAATTTGTGTATGTATATTTTGATACATTTCTGGGATCCCAAGTGGAAATAAGTGAAGGACCCCACTGGAATAAGTCACTCTGACTTTTTTGAGTTATCCCAGGTTCTCTATACATATGCTGCTATGTATGATAATCTATGTAACTGTATATACCTGAATATACTTCCTCTCCTCTTCAGCAGATACACAAGTGACATGAGATCATGAATATATAGGGAGTTTTGTGTCTGCATGTGGGTTCATCAGGTTAGTGTAACAGATGAAAGTAATTTATGAAAACACAGGTTAAACTACGAAATGTGTTCATAAACAAAATAACATTATGAAATACATATACATAAACATTAATGTTGAAACAGGGAGAGAGCAGCTCGGAGCTCTAACTGCTCAACATTAACTTCAATTACTCGCCTTTTAAATGTTTACAATTGTTGGGGAAAAATAACTTCTGGACATTTAACCTCAATTGTTTATCTGGATGTTTACAGTTGTTGGGAAGAAAATAACTTTCTTGGCTATTAGGGAAGACGCTTATGCTTGTTACAACCCATGATCAGTCTTGGTCAGTTACTGTCCAGTCATCAACACAAACATATGGTCAGTTACTCTCCAGTCATCAATACAAACACCTGGTCAGTTACTCTCCAGTCATCCATACAAACACCTGGTCAGTTACTCTCCAGTTATCAATACAAACACCTGGTCAGTTACTCTCCAGTTATCAACACAAACACCTGGTCAGTTACTCTCCAGTCATCAATACAAACACCTGGTCAGTTACTCTCCAGTCATCAACACAAACTCCTGGTCAGTTACTCTCCAGTCATCAACATAAACACCTGGTCAGTTACTCTCCAGTCATCAACATAAACACCTGGTCAGTTACTCTCCAGTCATCAACATAAACACCTGGTCAGTTACTCTCCAGTCATCAATACAAACACCTGGTCAGTTATTCTCCAGTTATCAATACAAACACCTGGTCAGTTACTCTCCAGTCATCAATACAAACACCTGGTCAGTTACTCTCCAGTCATCAACACAAACACCTGGTCAGTTATTCTCCAGTTATCAATACAAACACCTGGTCAGTTATTCTCCAGTTATCAATACAAACACCTGGTCAGTTACTCTCCAGTCATCAATACGAACACCTGGTCAGTTACTCTCCAGTCATCAATACAAACACCTGGTCAGTTACTCTCCAGTCATCAACACAAACTCCTGGTCAGTTACTCTCCAGTCATCAACATAAACACCTGGTCAGTTACTCTCCAGTCATCAATACAAACACCTGGTCAGTTACTCTCCAGTCATCAACACACACACCTGGTCAGTTACTCTCCAGTCATCAACACACACACCTGGTCAGTTACTCTCCAGTCATCAACACACACACCTGGTGACTGCAGCGTAATATATCAACATCCAACATTAACGTATTTTCACTTACATTCGCTCGTTGCTTCTTCCACTGACATTCACACTATACATCTTCCACTGACATTCACACCACACATCTTCCACTGACATTCACTCCATACTTCTTCCACTTATGTTCACATGTTACCTGCTCCACTTCATCTTCCTCCTCATCATTCATTTTTCTCCACTTCCACATTTCACATACCGACATTCCCCATCAACCTCCATTTCCCTTCCACCACACTTTCACCTCCATCTCCACCCGCCAACCATCACTAACCCTCCACTTCTCTCCCTCCTTGACCTCTACTTCACTATCAATCCTTGCATTGTTCCCCTTCTGTGAGTGATTGTTCCCAAAAGTCACGAATCACAAAGGACGTTATTAGTGTGGCCTGTGTACCCAAGGAGAGAGAGAGAGAGAGAGAGAGAAGAGAGAGAAGCAACAGCCTTTTCAGTAAAATATTTGACTAATTTGTTTGACGAAAATCCGAGAACGAGACAGTGTATGTATGTATGTATGTATGTATATGTTATATATATATATATATATTATATATATATATATATATATATATATATATATATATATATATATAATTGTATATATATATGTGTTGTGTGTGTGTGTGTGTGTATAAGATATTGTCAAAGCAGTGAACAGTTCAGCAGCTCTTAGCAAAAAGCTTCATTTATAAAAGCTGGGTAAAACAAAGCTTAATCCAAAAAGAGCTGTCTTTAAAATGCTGACTCCATAAAAAGCTGATTGCCAGAAGGTGACTCCACGAAGCTGATTCCTTGATTAAAGCCAAGTTTGCCTGAATCATTTTCTCGATTTACGTTAATAAGAGAGCAGATCCTCTCAGATGACCTTGAGAGGAGTAGAGGCAAGCATTGATAGACAGTGAGTTGAGATGACCTTAAGTGGAGTAGAGGCAAGCATTGATAGACAGTGAGTTGAGATGACCTTGAGTGGAGTAGAGGCAAGCATTGATAGACAGTGAGTTGAGATGACCTTGAGTGGAGTAGAGGCAAGCATTGATAGACAGTGAGTTGAGATGACCTTAAGTGGAGTAGAGGCAAGCATTGATAGACAGTGAGTTGAGATGACCTTGAGGGCACTAGAGGCAAGCATTGATAGACAGTGAGTTGAGATGACCTTGAGGGCACTAGAGGCAAGCATTGATAGACAGTGAGTTGAGATGACCTTGAGGGGAGTAGAGGCAAGCATTGATAGACAGCGAGTTGAGATGACCTTGAGGGGAGTAGAGGCAAGCATTGATAGACAGTGAGTTGAGATGACCTTCAGGGGAGTAGAGGCAAGCATTGATAGACAGTGAGTTGAGATGACCTTGAGGGCACTAGAGGCAAGCATTGATAGACAGTGAGTTGAGATGACCTTGAGGGGAGTAGAGGCAAGCATTGATAGACAGTGAGTTGAGATGACCTTGAGGGGAGTAGAGGCAAGCATTGATAGACAGTGAGTTGAGATGACCTTGAGGGGAGTAGAGGCAAGCATTGATAGACAGTGAGTTGAGATGACTTCAGGGGGAGTAGAGGCAAAGCATTGATAGACAGTGAGTTGAGATGACCTTCAGGGGAGTAGAGGCAAGCATTGATAGACAGTGAGTTGAGATGACCTTCAGGGGAGTAGAGGCAAGCATTGATGGACAGTGAGTTGAGATGACCTTGAAGGGAGTAGAGGCAATCATTGATAGACATTGAGTTCAGATGACCTTGAGGGGAGTAGAGGCAAGCATTGATAGACAGTGAGTTGAGATGACCTTGAAGGGAGTAGAGGCAATCATTGATAGTCAGTTGAGATGACCTTGAAGGGAGTAGAGGCAATCATTGATAGACAGTGAGTTGAGATGACCTTGAGGGGAGTAGAGGCAATCATTGATAGACAGTGAGTTGAGATGACCTTGAGGGGAGTAGAGGCAAACAATGATAGACAGTGAGTTGAGATGATCTTGAGGGGAGTAGAGGCTATTATTGATAGACAATGAGTTGAGATGATCTTGAGGGGAGCAGAGGCAAGCATTGATAGATAGTGAGTTGAGATGATCTTGAGGGGAGTAGAGGCAAGCAATGATAGTGAGTTGAGATGACCTTGAAGGGAGTAGAGGCAAGCATTGATAGACAGTGAGTTGAGATGACCTCGAGGGTAGTAGAGACAAGCATTGATGGACAGTGAGTTGACATGACCATGAAGGGAGTAGAGGCAAGCAGTGATAGACAGTGAGTTGAGATGACCTTGAGGGGAGTAGAGGCAAGCAGTGATAGACAATGAGTTGAGATGACCTTGAGGGAGAAGAGGCAAGCAATGATAGTGAGTTGAGATGACCTTGAGAGGAGTAGAGGCAAGCAGTGATAGTCAGTGAGTTGAGATGACCTTGAAGGGAGTAGAGGCAAGCAGTGATAGACAATGAGTTGAGATGACCTTGAGGGGAGAAGAGGCAAGCATTGATAGTGAGTTGAGATGACCTTGAGGGGAGTAGAGGCAAACAATGATAGTGAGTTGAGATGACCTTGAAGGGAATAGAGGCAAGCAATGATAGTGAGTTGAGATGACCTTGAGGGGAGTAGAAGCAAGCAATGATAGACAGTAAGTGTGATAGATAGCGGCTGGGACAGACAGTGGCTGGGATAGACAGCGGCTGGGAGAGATAGTGGCTGGGATAGACAGTTGCTGGGATAGATAGCGGCTGGGAGAAATAGTGACTGTGATAGATTCTGGGATAGACAGTGCCTGGGACAAACAGTGACTGTGATAGATAGGGACTTTGATAGTGCCTCTGATAGAGAGTGGCTGGAATAGACAATGGATGTGCTAGATCGTGGTTGTGATCAACAGTAATGTAATAGACAGTGGCTGTGATAGACGGAGGATGTGATAGATATTGGCTGTGACAGACAGTAAATGTGACATTGGATGTGATGGAGAGTAGTTGTGATGGAAAACTCTTAAGGGAGATATTGAAATACACAGCTGATGTAATAGACAGCAAGCAGCTGTGATAGATATCAGCTGTGGTAGACAGCTGCTGTGATAGATATCAGCTGTTGCAGACAAGCACTGGATTGCTTTCTTTTCTGTCTCAATAATTAGGAGCCGGGAATATTTATCTTCACTAATTGGAATTCCAGGATTTTCAACTTGTGTACTTGCTGTGTATTTGTATGTACTCACCTATTTGTAGTTGCAGGGGTCGAGACTCATCTCCTGGCCCCGCTTCTTCGCTGACCGCTACTAGGTCCTCTCTCTCCCTACACCATGTGCTTTATCATACCTCGCCTTAAAACTATGTATGGTTCCTGCCTCAACTACATCACTTGCCAGACTGTTCCACTTCCTAACTACTCTATGAATGAAGAAATACTTCCTAACATCCCTTTGACTAATCTGAGTCTTCAACTTCCAGTTGTGACCCCTTGTTTCTGTGTCCCATCTCTGGAACATCCTATCTCTGTCCACCTTATCTATTCCACGCAGTATTTTGTATGTCTGTTATCATGTCTCCCCTAACCCTCCTGTCCTCCAGTATCGTCAGGCCGATTTCCCTTAACCTCATAAGAAAGAGAACAAGTTTATTCTTTTCTCTGAGGATGATGGTCCCCAGGACAGTTAGAGGTGGTACCTCCCTATGTGTATATATATATATATATATATATATATATATATATATATATATATATATATATATATGATATTATATATATATATATATATATTATTTATATATATATATATATATATATATATATATATATATATATATATATATTAATATTATAATGCACATCAAAAGAACCAGGGGGATTTGGATGATATGTCTTGGCCTTTCTTGTTGCAATCAAGATAGCAGGAGCTTGCAGTGTTGCAGAAAATAGGATAAAGTCTCAGCAAACATGTGTCATATACCTGCTTCAGCAAACTTATAAAACTGTAATTCGAGAGACACATTGACTTTACTAGGAAGCGTTTGTAAAATGATCATTTTTGCGTCAACTTTAAAAAGCTGGAGAAATGTATTTTACAGTCCTTAGACGAAGCACGAGGAGAGAGAGAGAGAGAGAGAGAGAGAGAGAGAAGAGAGAGAGAGAGAGAGAGACAGACAGACAGACAGACAGACAGACAGACAGAGAGTCAGAGAAAGACTAAGTAAGTTTATTCAGGTATACTCAGATACAATTATCAATTTTCATACATAGCAGCATTTGCGTAGAGAACCTAGAATAACCCAAAAAAGTCAAAGTGACTTATTTCCATTGGTGTCTTTAAGATGAGATAAAGGTGGAGTCGTATTGTTGAGGTGTGAGTTAACAGGAGAAACTTGCATTCAACATCATCATCTCTTGGACTGAAAACAACCATGACTGGGTAAACTGAATTTCTGCAGGCAGGGAATCACCTAGTTGTACTCACCTAGTTGAGGTTGCAGGGGTCGAGTCCAAGCTCCTGGCCCCACCTCTTCACTGGTCGCCATTAGGTCACTCTCCCTGAACCATGAGCTTTATCGTACCTCTGCTTAAAGCCAGGTATGGATCCTGCCTCCACTACATCTCTTCTCAAACTATTCCACTTCCTGACTACTCTGTGGCTGAAGAAATACTTCCTAACATCCCTGTGATTCATCTGTGTCTTCAGCTTCCAACTGTGTCCCCTGATTGCTGTGTCCTGAATCTGGAACATCCTGTCTTTGTCCACCTTGTCAATTCCTCTCAGTATTTTGTAAGTCGTTATCATGTCATCCCTATCTCTTCTGTCCTCCAGTGTCGTCAGGTTGATTTCCCTTAACCTCTCCTCGTAGGACATACCTCTTAGCTCTGGGACTAGTCTTGTGGCAAACCTTTGCACTTTCTCTAGTTTCTTTACGTGCTTGGCTAGGTGTGGGTTCCAAACTGGTGCCGCATACTCCAATATGGGCCTAACGTACACGGTGTACAGGGTCCTGAACGACTCCTTATTAAGATGTCGGAATGCTGTTCTGAAGTTTGCCAGGTGCCCATATGCTGCAGCAGTTATTTGGTTGATGTGCGCTTCAGGAGATGTGCCTGGTGTTATACTCACCCAAAGATCTTTTTCCTTGAGTGAGGTTTGTAGTCTCTGGCCCCCTAGACTGTACTCAGTCTGCGGTCTTCTTTGCCCTTCCCCAATCTTCATGACTTTGCACTTGGTGGGATTTAACTCCAGGAGCCAATTGCTGGACCAGGTCTGCAGCCTGTCCAGATCCCTTTGTATTTCTGCCTGGTCTTCGATCGAATGAATTCTTCTCATCAACTTCACGTCATCTGCAAACAGGGACACCTCAGAGTTTATTCCTTCTGCCATGTCGTTCACAAATACCAGAAACAGCACTGGTCCTAGGACTGACCCCTGTGGGACCCCGCTGGTCACAGGTGCCCACTCTGACACTTCGCCACATACCATTACTCGCTGCTGTCTTCCTGACAAATATTCCCTGATCCATTGTAGTGCCTTCCCTGTTATCTCTGCTTGGTCCTCCAGTTTTTGCACTAATCTCTTGTGTGGTACTGTGTCAAACGCCTTCTTGCAGTCCAAGAATGCAATCCACCCACCCCTCTATCTCTTGCCTTACTGCTGTCACCTTGTCATAGAAGTCCAGTAGGTTTGTGACACAGGATTTCCCGTCCCTGAAACCATGTTGGGTGCTGTTGATGAGATCATTCCTTTCTAGGTGTTCCACCACTCTTCTCCTGACAATCTTCTCCATGACTTTGCATACTATACATGTCAGTGACACTGGTCTGTAGTTTAGTGCTTCATGTCTGTCTCCTTTTTTAAAGATTGGGACTACATTTGCTGTCTTCCATGCCTCAGGCAATCTCCCTGTTTCGATAGATGTATTGAATATTGTTGTTAGGGGCACACATAGCGCCTCTGCTCCCTCTCTCAGGACCCATGGAGAGATGTTATCTGGCCCCATTGCCTTTGAGGTATCTAGCTCACTCAGAAGCCTCTTCACTTCTTCCTCGGTTGCGTGTACCGTGTCCAGCACCTGGTGATGTGTCACACTTCTCCGTCCCTCTGGAGCCCCATCTGTCTCCTCTGTGAACACTTCTTTTGAATCTCTTGTTGAGTTCCTCACATACTTCACGGTCATTTCTTGTTGTCTCTCCTCCTTCCTTCCTTAGCCTGATTACCTGGTCCTTGACTGTTGTTTTCCTCCTGATGTGGCTGTATAACAGCTTCGGGTCAGATTCGGCTTCGCTGCTATGTCGTTTTCATTTTGTCGTTGGGCCTCCCTTCTTATCTGTGCATATTCGTTTCTGGCTCTACGACTGCTCTCCTTATTCTCCTGGGTCCTTTGCCTTCTATATTTCTTCCATTCCCTAGCACACTTAGTTTTTACCTCCTTGCACCTTTGGGTGAACCATGGGCTCATCCTGGCTTTTTCATTATTCCTGTTTCCCTTGGGTACAAACCTCTCTTCAGCCTCCTTGCACATTGTTGCTACATATTCCATCATCTCATTAACTGGCTTCCCTGCCAGTTCTCTGTCGCACTGAACCTCGTTCAGGAAGTTCCTCATTCCCGTGTAGTCCCCTTTCCTATAGTTTGGTTTCATTTGTCCTGGCCTTCCTGCTTCCCCCTCCACTCGTAGCTCTACTGTGTATTCGATCGCTGGCCCCAAGGGGTCTTTCATATGTGATGTCCTCAATATCTGCACTGCTCAAGGTGAATACTAAGTCCAGTCTTGCTGGCTCATCCTCTCCTCTCTCTCTTGTAGTGTCCCTTACGTGTTGGTACATGAAGTTTTCCAGTACCACCTCCATCATCTTAGCCCTCCATGTATCTTGGCCCCCATGTGGCTCCAAGTTCTCCCAGTCGATCTCTTTGTAGTTAAAGTCGCCCATGATCAGGAGCTTTGCCCTGCATGCATGAGCTCTTCTGGCCACTGCAGCCAGTGTGTCAACCATCGCTCTATTGTTCTGGTCATACTCTTGCCCTGGTCTCCTGCTGTTCTGTGGTGGGTTATACATCACTGCAATTATCACCTTAGGACCACCGGAGTGAAGCGTTTCCGCTATGTAATCACTTTCTTCTCCGCTGTCTCCTCTCTCCAGCTCATCAAAATTCCATCGGTGTTTGATCATCAATGCCACTCCTCCACCCCCCCTGTTCCTTCTGTCTTTTCTCAGGATCTGGTATCCCGCTGGAAAGATGGCATCTTTTATCATACTTGTAAGCTTGGTTTCTGTGATCGCTATGATGTCTGGTGATGCCTCTTTGACTCTTTTGTGCCACTCCTCCCACTTGTTTGTTATTCCATCAGCGTTTGTGTACCACACCTTCAGTTTCCTTTCCAACACTGTGGTTTGGGGCACCTGTGGGGGTGGGAGACCTGGTAGCATACTGTGGGATTCTATGGTTGGGGGTTGGGTGGAAGCTGTGGGTATGGATTGCATTGTGTGTTGGGATGGTGTGATAGGTTGTGGGGTTCTGAGGATAGTTTTGTGTGTGCTTGCCCTTGCTGCTCTGTTCTGCTCTGACTGACCTCTGCTGGTTCCATCCTTGTCTCCTTTCCTAGCTCCTTTCGCTTTTTTGTCCTCTCCCTCAGCTGCTCTCTCTCTGTGTTCTGTCTCTGTCTAGGAACACCTTCTTGTACTCTTCCGAGCTTTTCAACCGTGGTTTCTCTTGGAGGATCCTGTTCTGCACTGTTTCTGTCCTGAGAATCAGCTTGATCGGTCGGTTTCTCCCCTTCAAGTACCCCCCTATTCTCTGAAAATTTACAATCTCATCCATGTCTTCTCCCCCTATTTCTGTGATGATTTTCTCAATCTCCTTTCTTTCTTCCTGCCGTCTTTCAGTGTGTGTCCTTTCCTCTCTCTCCCGAAACCCATGGATAAACACTGATTTTGCCCTTTCCTCCTCCCATTGCCTCTTCCTCTGTGACTCTGGTTCCTGTCTGTATGTGGTCATTTTCTCCCTTGATTTTTCCAGTGGCTCTTGGTAGCATGGTTGTGCCTCAGCATTCGACCTATCTCCCTCTCCATCTGCACCCATCTGCTCTTCCCTTCCACTCCCTGGCCCTTCTTTGCAGGCTGATATGACCTTAGCATAATTCAAATCTCCTTCCTTCCTGTTCAGCCTCTCAGCTTCGTATGGTGTGTCTTCTCTGGTCACTACCCCTGAGACTTGCTTCAGCCTGTTTACCTAAAATTCTAGGACCTTTACTCTGGCTACTGCAGTTTCGACTTGTGCCTCCCAATTCTTCGTCTCCTCCTCCAACCTCTTTTCCCATTTCACAGAGAGCTCTTTCTCCATTTTTTTCAGAAAGCTCTCCTAATTTTCTCTCCCATTCTTGCTTTATCCTTTTCCACTGTTCCTCCATCCATTCCTCCCAACCAGTACCATTGTCATCTGATCCCTGATTCCTGTGAGTCCCAACCATTTTTTTTTTTTTTAGTGAAAGAGAGAAAGAAAAAAAGAAAAAGGGGGAGAGAGTGAGAGAGAGGGAGAAAGAGAGAGAAGGGGAGCCTAGGAGGGGAAAAGAAGGGAAAAAGGGGGAGAAAGTGAGAGAGAGGGAAAAGGTAAGAGAGAGGGGGGAGTGACAAGGGAAGAGAGAGAGAGAAAAGAAGAGGAAGAGAGAGAGTAAGAGAGGAAGAGAGAGAGGGAGAGAGAGAGGAAGAGAGAGAGAGTGAGAGGAAGAAAGAGGAAGAGAGAGTGGATGAGAGAAAGGGGGAGATGAAGAGAGAGGAGAAAAGAGAGAGAGAGGAGAGAGAGAGAGAGAGAGAGATGGGGGGGAAAGGAAGGGTTATAGGGTCACTTCACAGGAAGGTGTGAAATCCTGTATATGTGTGTGGGTGTCTGTATGTGTGTGTGTGTGTGTGTGCTACAGCTATTCAAGTGCCTAACAGCAGATCCTGTTCTCACCAAGTGTGTGCATATGTTTATGTGAACCGTCCTTATTTCCCATGTATGTACTACATATGTATTGTATATGTACCCGATCTCTTGGTTCCCACTGTACTGTCTTATGCGTTTAAAATTACGTTCAAAAATAAATACACTAGGCTTCGCCTATATGCCGCTACCTCTAAATTCTATTAAATGCCAGTAAATGCTGCTTACTCTAATTCTGATAGCTCGAGGAGAGTGACCCCCAATTTCCAGCTAGAGACTGGTGCTGACCCCATGCAACTCAGATTAGGTGAATATTACGTGCGGCTGGCAGTGGAATAATGTCGTCCCTCCTGGGTCCCAGTAGTTGAAAAATGCTTGATGCTTCTCGGTAATTTTTCCACTAATTTCCTGTAGGCACTGTAGTCTCTAGCTCCTCTAATTTTTTTTCACTCACTGTATTTACTGACACATCTATACATATTTCTTATCTCCCTGATCTTGAGTCGCACTTATTCTTCAAATACCCCACTGCGTTATTATGGCAACACTACTTAGGGCTGACACAACTGTTCATCTTCCTTCCAACGGCCCTCACATAGTAACTCGGTATTTACTATGTTTGCTTTTCTGTGATCACTTATATTTCCTTTTTCGGAGCTTAAGTGATTATATGCACTCTTATGCGTGCACACGCCTATATCCCACACTCTATTCCTTATGGCACAGTCAGAAATTACCACCAAAACACGAGCTGAAACCGCGTGACTCCTCCACGAGTGTGTGTGTGTGTGTACTCACCTATTTGTACTCACCTATTTGTGGTTGCAGGGGTCGAGTCCTAGCTCCTGGCCCCGCCTCTTCACCGGCTGCTACTAGACCCTCTCTCTCCCCGCTCCATGAGCTTTATCAAACCTCGTCTTAAAACTGTGTATGGTTCCTGCCTCCACTACGTCATTTTCTAGGCTATTCCACTGCCTTACAACTCTATGACTGAAGAAATACTTCCTACTATCTCTCTGACTCATTTGTGTCTTCAACTTCCAATTGTGGCCTCTTGTTTCTGTGTCCCCTCCCTGGAACATCCTGTCCTTGTCCACCTTGTCTATTCCACGCAGTATTTTATATGTCGTTATCATGTCTCCCCTGACCCCCCTGTCCTCCAGTGTCGTCAGGCCGATTTCCCTTAATCTTTCTTCATAGGACATTCCCCTTAGCTCTGGAACTAACCTTGTTGCAAACCTTTGTACTTTCTCTAGTTTCTTGACGTGCTTTATCAAGTGCGGGTTCCAAACAGGTGCTGCATACTCCAGTATGGGCCTGACATACACGGTGTACAGTGTCTTGAATGATTCCTTACTAAGGTGTCGGAATGCTGTTCTCAGGTTTGCCAGGCGCCCATATGCTGCAGCAGTTATCTGATTGATGTGTGCTTCCGGAGACATGCTCGGTGTTATACTCACCCCAAGATCTTTCTCCTTGAGTGAGGTTTGCAGTCTTTGGCCACCTAGCCTATACTCTGTCTGTGGTCTTCTGTGCCCTTCCCCTATCTTCATGACTTTGCATTTGGCAGGATTAAATTCGAGAAGCCATTTGCTGGACCAGGTGTCCAGTCTGTCCAGGTCTCTTTGAAGTCCTGCCTGGTCCTCATCAGATTTAATTCTCCTCATTAACTTCACATCATCTGCAAACAGGGACACTTCTGAGTCTAACCCTTCCGTCATGTCGTTCACATATACCAAAAATAGCACTGGTCCTAGGACCGACCCCTGTGGGACCCCGCTCGTCACAGGTGCCCACTGTGATACATCATTACGTACCATGACTCGTTGTTGCCTCCCTGTCAGGTATTCTCTGATCCATTGCAGTGCCCTTCCTGTTATATGCGCCTGATGCTCTAGCTTCTGCACTAATCTAATCTAATCTAATGTGTGTGTGTGTGTGTGTGTGTGTGTGTGTTTGTACTCACCTATATGTGGCTGCAGGGGTCGATACATAGCTCCTGGCGCCGCCTCCTCCCTAATGTGTGTGTGTGCACTCACCTATATGTGGCTGCAGTGGTCGATACATAGCTCTTGGCCCCGCCTCTTCCCTAGTGTGTGTGTGTGCACTCACCTAGATGTGGCTGCAGTGGTCGATACATAGCTCCTGGCCCCGCCTCTTCCCTAGTGTGTGTGTGTGTGCTCTCACCTATATGTGGCTGCAGTGGTCGATACATAGCTCCTGGCCCCGCCTCTTCCCTAGTGTGTGTGTGTGCACTCACCTATATGTGGCTGCAGTGGTCGATACATAGCTCCTGGCCCCGCCTCTTCCCTAGTGTGTGTGTGTGCACTCACCTATATGTGGCTGCAGTGGTCGATACATAGCTCCTGGCCCCGCCTCTTCCCTAGTGTGTGTGTGTGCACTCACCTACATGTGGCTGCAGTGGTCGATACATAGCTCCTGGCCCCGCCTCTTCCCTAGTGTGTGTGTGTGTGCACTCACCTATAACTTGACTTTGAATATAAGTTGAGTGATTCCTCGAGACTTAAAGTTCTAATCTAAGTTTAAATTTTGCAATAGAATATACATCTGACATTAACCTTGAACTTCAGGCGCAAGTTTGATTTTGCCTAAACAAGTCTTGAACTTCAGATCATACTTAACCTTTTAAAAGTTCGAATCAAGGCTTAAGTTTACACCTTAAGTTCAAGGTTCAGTGAGAGAGTAAGATGCAAGAAGACGTCGCTATACACGTCTATTTTCACACATAAAAGAGAAGTCGAAATACAGTGAATAAAAGATCTCTCCTTTGACCTTTTATTATCTCTTTCTTTATACTGAGTCCCGGGGAGGGTAGAAACATCGGGAGTGTTTCTTTATACTGAGTCCCGGGGAGGGTAGAAACATCGGGAGTGTTTCTTTATACTGAGTCCCGGGGAGGGTAGAAACATCGGGAGTGTTTCTTTATACTGAGTCCCGGGGAGGGTAGAAACATCGTGAGTGTTTCTTTATACTGAGTCCCGGGAGGGTAGAAACATCGTGAGTGTTTCTTTATACTGAGTCCCGGGAGGGTAGAAACATCAGGAGTGTTTCTTTATACTGAGTCCCGGGAGGGTAGAAACATCGTGAGTGTTTCTTTATACTGAGTCCCGGGAGGGTAGAAACATCAGGAGTGTTTCTTTATACTGAGTCCCGGGAGGGTAGAAACATCGTGAGTGTTTCTTTATACTGAGTCCCGGGAGGGTAGAAACATCGTGAGTGTGTTTCTTTATACTGAGTCCCGGGAGGGTAGAAACATCAGGAGTGTTTCTTTATACTGAGTCCCGGGAGGGTAGAAACATCGTGAGTGTTTCTTTATACTGAGTCCCGGGAGGGTAGAAACATCAGGAGTGTTTCTTTATACTGAGTCCCGGGAGGGTAGAAACATCGTGAGTGTTTCTTTATACTGAGTCCCGGGAGGGTAGAAACATCGTGAGTGTTTCTTTATACTGAGTCCCGGGAGGGTAGAAACATCAGGAGTGTTTCTTTATACTGAGTCCCGGGAGGGTAGAAACATCGTGAGTGTTTCTTTATACTGAGTCCCGGGAGGGTAGAAAACATCGTGAGTGTTTCTTTATACTGAGTCCCGGGAGGGTAGAAACATCGTGAGTGTTTCTTTATACTGAGTCCCGGGAGGGTAGAAACATCGTGAGTGTTTCTTTATACTGAGTCCCGGGAGGGTAGAAACATCGTGAGTGTTTCTTTATACTGAGTCCCGGGAGGGTAGAAACATCGTGAGTGTTTCTTTATACTGAGTCCCGGGAGGGTAGAAACATCGTGAGTGTTTCTTTATACTGAGTCCCGGGAGGGTAGAAACATCGTGAGTGTTTTCTTTATACTGAGTCCCGGGAGGGTAGAAACATCAGGAGTGTTTCTTTATACTGAGTCCCGGGAGGGTAGAAACATCGTGAGTGTTTCTTTATACTGAGTCCCGGGAGGGTAGAAACATCGTGAGTGTTTCTTTATACTGAGTCCCGGGAGGGTAGAAACATCAGGAGTGTTTCTTTATACTGAGTCCCGGGAGGGTAGAAACATCGTGAGTGTTTCTTTATACTGAGTCCCGGGAGGGTAGAAACATCGTGAGTGTTTCTTTATACTGAGTCCCGGGAGGGTAGAAACATCGTGAGTGTTTCTTTATACTGAGTCCCGGGAGGGTAGAAACATCGTGAGTGTTTCTTTATACTGAGTCCCGGGAGGGTAGAAACATCGTGAGTGTTTCTTTATACTGAGTCCCGGGAGGGTAGAAACATCGTGAGTGTTTCTTTATACTGAGTCCCGGGAGGGTAGAAACATCGGAGTGTTTCTTTATACTGAGTCCCGGAGGGTAGAAACATCGTGAGTGTTTCTTTATACTGAGTCCCGGGAGGGTAGAAACATCGTGAGTGTTTCTTTATACTGAGTCCCGGGAGGGTAGAAACATCAGGAGTGTTTCTTTATACTGAGTCCCGGGGAGGGTAGAAACATCGTGAGTGTTTCTTTATACTGAGTCCCTGGAGGGTAGAAACATCGTGAGTGTTTCTTTATACTGAGTCCCGGGAGGGTAGAAACATCAGGAGTGTTTCTTTATACTGAGTCCCGGGAGGGTAGAAACATCGTGAGTGTTTCTTTATACTGAGTCCCGGGAGGGTAGAAACATCGTGAGTGTTTCTTTATACTGAGTCCCGGGAGGGTAGAAACATCGTGAGTGTTTCTTTATACTGAGTCCCGGGAGGGTAGAAACATCGTGAGTGTTTCTTTATACTGAGTCCCGGGGAGGGTAGAAACATCGTGAGTGTTTCTTTATACTGAGTCCCGGGAGGGTAGAAACATCGTGAGTGTTTCTTATACTGAGTCCCGGGAGGGTAGAAACATCGTGAGTGTTTCTTTATACTGAGTCCCGGGAGGGTAGAAACATCAGGAGTGTTTCTTTATACTGAGTCCCGGGAGGGTAGAAACATCGTGAGTGTTTTCTTTATACTGAGTCCCGGGGAGGGTAGAAACATCGTGAGTGTTTCTTTATACTGAGTCCCGGGAGGTAGAAACATCGGAGTGTTTCTTTATACTGAGTCCCGGGAGGGTAGAAACATCGTGAGTGTTTCTTTATACTGAGTCCCGGGGAGGGTAGAAACATCGGGAGTGTTTCTTTATACTGAGTCCCGGGAGGGTAGAAACATCGTGAGTGTTTCTTTATACTGAGTCCGGGAGGGTAGAAACATCGGAGTGTTTCTTTATACTGAGTTCCGGGAGGGTAGAAACATCGTGAGTGTTTCTTTATACTGAGTCCCGGGAGGGTAGAAACATCGTGAGTGTTTCTTTATACTGAGTCCCGGGAGTAGAAACATCGTGAGTGTTCTTTATACTGAGTCCCGGGAGGGTAGAAACATCGTGAGTGTTTTCTTTATACTGAGTCCCGGGGAGGGTAGAAACATCGGTGAGTGTTTCTTTATACTGAGTCCCAGGGAGGGTAGAAACATCGTGAGTGTTTCTTTATACTGAGTCCCGGGGAGGGTAGAAACATCGGGAGTGTTTCTTTATACTGAGTCCCGGGAGGGTAGAAACATCGTGAGTGTTTCTTTATACTGAGTCCGGGAGAGGGTAGAAACATCGTGAGTGTTTCTTTATACTGAGTCCCGGGAGGGTAGAAACATCGTGAGTGTTTCTTTATACTGAGTCCCGGGAGGGTAGAAACATCGTGAGTGTTTTCTTTATACTGAGTCCCGGGGAGGGTAGAAACATCGTGAGTGTTTCTTTATACTGAGTCCCGGGAGGGTAGAAACATCGTGAGTGTTTCTTTATACTGAGTCCCGGGAGGGTAGAAACATCGTGAGTGTTTCTTTATACTGAGTCCCGGGGAGGGTAGAAACATCGGGAGTGTTTCTTTATACTGAGTCCCGGGAGGGTAGAAACATCGTGAGTGTTTCTTTATACTGAGTCCCGGGGAGGGTAGAAACATCGGGAGTGTTTCTTTATACTGAGTCCCGGGGAGGGTAGAAACATCGGGAGTGTTTCTTTATACTGAGTCCCGGGAGGGTAGAAACATCGTGAGTGTTTCTTTATACTGAGTCCCGGGGAGGGTAGAAACATCGGAGTGTTTTCTTTATACTGAGTCCCGGGAGGGTTAGAAACATCGTGAGTGTTTCTTTATACTGAGTCCCGGGAGGGTAGAAACATCGTGAGTGTTTCTTTATACTGAGTCCCGGGAGGGTAGAAACATCAGGAGTGTTTCTTTATACTGAGTCCCGGGAGGGTAGAAACATCGTGAGTGTTTCTTTATACTGAGTCCCGGAGGGTAGAAACATCGTGAGTGTTTCTTTATACTGAGTCCCGGGAGGGTAGAAACATCGTGAGTGTTTTCTTTATACTGAGTCCCGGGAGGGTAGAAACATCGTGAGTGTTTCTTTATACTGAGTCTCGGGAGGGTAGAAACATCTGAGTGTTTCTTTATACTGAGTCCCGGGAGGGTAGAAACATCGTGAGTGTTTCTTTATACTGAGTCCCGGGGGTAGAAACATCGTGAGTGTTTCTTTATACTGAGTCCCGGGGAGGGTAGAAACATCGTGAGTGTTTCTTTATACTGAGTCCCGGGAGGGTAGAAACATCGGGAGTGTTTCTTTATACTGAGTCCCGGGAGGGAAGAAACATCGGGAGTGTTTCTTTATACTGAGTCCCGGGGAGGGTAGAAACATCGGGAGTGTTTCTTTACACTGAATCCCGGGGAGGATAGAAACATCGTGAGTGTTTTCTTTATACTGAGTTCCCGGGAGGGTAGAAACATCGGGAGTGTTTCTTTATACTGAGTCCCGGGGAGGGTAGAAACATCGGGAGTGTTTCTTTATACTGAGTCCCGGGAGGGTAGAAACATCGTGAGTGTTTCTTTATACTGAGTCCCGGGGGGGTAGAAACATCGGGAGTGTTTCTTTATACTGAGTCCGGGGAGGGTAGAAACATCGGAGTGTTTCTTTATACTGAGTCCCGGGAGGGTAGAAACATCGTGAGTGTTTCTTTATACTGAGTCCCGGGGAGGGTAGAAACATCGGAGTGTTTCTTTATACTGAGTCCCGGGAGGGTAAGAAACATCGTGAGTGTTTCTTTATACTGAGTCCCGGGAGGGTAGAAACATCGTGAGTGTTTCTTTATACTGAGTCCCGGGAGGGTAGAAACATCGTGAGTGTTTCTTTATACTGAGTCCCGGGAGGGTGAAGAAACATCGTGAGTGTTTCTTTATACTGAGTCCCGGAGGGTAGAAACATCGTGAGTGTTTCTTTATACTGAGTCCCGGGGAGGGTAGAAACATCGTGAGTGTTTCTTTATACTGAGTCCCGGGAGGGTAGAAACATCGTGAGTGTTTCTTTATACGGTCCCGGGAGGGTAGAAACATCAGGAGTGTTTTCTTTATACTGAGTCCCGGAGGGTAGAAACATCGTGAGTGTTTCTTTATACTGAGTCCCGGGAGGGTAGAAACATCGTGAGTGTTTCTTTATACTGAGTCCCGGGGAGGGTAGAAACATCGTGAGTGTTTCTTTATACTGAGTCCCGGGAGGGTAGAAACATCGTGAGTGTTTCTTTATACTGAGTCCCGGGAGGGTAGAAACATCGTGAGTGTTTCTTTATACTGAGTCCCGGGAGGGTAGAAACATCGTGAGTATTTCTTTATACTGAGTCCCGGGAGGGTAGAAACATCGTGAGTGTTTCTTTATACTGAGTCCCGGGAGGGTAGAAACATCAGGAGTGTTTCTTTATACTGAGTCCCGGGAGGGTAGAAACATCGTGAGTGTTTCTTTATACTGAGTCCCGGGAGGGTAGAAACATCGTGAGTGTTTCTTTATACTGAGTCCCGGGGAGGGTAGAAACATCGTGAGTGTTTCTTTATACTGAGTCCCGGGGAGGGTAGAAACATCGTGAGTGTTTCTTTATACTGAGTCCCGGGAGGGTAGAAACATCGTGAGTGTTTCTTTATACTGAGTCCCGGGGAGGGTAGAAACATCGTGAGTGTTTATACTGAGTCCCGGGAGGGTAGAAACATCGTGAGTGTTTCTTTATACTGAGTCCCGGGAGGGTGGAAACATCGGGAGTGTTTCTTTATACTGAGTCCCGGGGAGGATAGAAACATCGGGAGTGTTTCTTTATACTGAGTCCCGGGGAGGGTAGAAACATCGGGAGTGTTTCTTTACACTGAATCCCGGGGAGGATAGAAACATCGTGAGTGTTTCTTTATACTGAGTCCCGGGGAGGGTAGAAACATCGGGAGTGTTTCTTTATACTGAGTCCCGGGGAGGATAGAAACATCGGGAGTGTTTCTTTATACTGAGTCCCGGGGAGGGTAGAAACATCGGGAGTGTTTCTTTATACGAATCCGGGGAGGTAGAAACATCGGGAGTGTTTCTTTATACTGTGTCCCGGGGAGGGTAGAAACATCGGGAGTGTTTCTTTACACCGGTTGTCTTTGTTCCCCATCAGTAAGTTGGGTACTTGGGTGTTAGTGGACTGGTGTGGGTCGCATCCTGGGACAAAACTGACCTAATTTGCGGGAAATGCTCAGCATAACAAGCAGCTTTCTATATAGTAGTATGTCAGTGATGTCTTCTACCGTCTGTAGACATTGTACATTATTATTGATCATGTTCGCTCTGTCTGTCTGTCTGTCTGTCTGTCCGTCTGTCTGTCTCTGTCTCTGTCTGTCTCTCTGTCTCTGTCTGTCTGTCTGTCTGTCTGTCTCTCTCTCTCTCTCTCTCTCTCTCGTCTCTCTCTCTCTCTCTCTCATCTCTCTCTCCTCTCTCTCTCTCTCTCTCTCTCTCTCTTTTGTTTTTTACACAGGGTTTGACAAGGTTAAGGATCCCTAGCTTTATTGACAAGCTGTTTACAGGTTAAGGATTCCTAACTTTATTGGCAAGCTAAGAGCTGTTACCTACATCAGCTCATTTGAAAGCATTTTTTATTGTTATGAGACATACAAGTAGGGAACAGGATGAAGTTGGAGCCATCTGTGGGCCAGCATTTTCATTTGATCAACTGACTTTATCTCGTTGACATCATTATGCTGTACGAATGTGTTCCATACTCGAGTCATCCTGGGTATATATGATCTCAGATGGAGTGATGTTCTGGAGAAGGGTACAGCCAGAGTGAAGTTGCTGCTTTCTGCCCGTCTTGTGGCATTAAAGCTTGTTTCACGCTGTCCTCGAAGTGCATCCAAGTGTGGTACTTTGACGATATTGGCCTTGTACATAACTCTCTCTCTCTCTCTCTCTCTCTCTCTCTCTCTCTCTCTCTCTCTCTCTCTCTCTCTCTCTCTCTCTCTCTCTCTCTCTCTCTCTCTCTCTCTCTCTCTCTCTCAAGAGCTTCAGAACTCTAAGACACAAATAGATCGAAATAGACCCAATAAGTCCCACGGTACTGTCAACAATCGCGTGGAAAAAAATGCCTGTTGCAGAAGGAGCTTTTTAGGGGAACATTTTGCTCTGTGTGGGTCAAGCTTTATAAAACTCTACTCGGAACTAAACTTTTTATCAATGAAAGCTTGACAGAAATGCTGCAGGCAGGACCAAGAGCTGTGATTTGACCCACACAAACTCGACTACTTAAATACGTGAATTATCGTACTTCATATATATATATGTTTAAAAAAAAATATTACATTAAGAGCTTTTTTATACAGTGATCCCATGTCATTATCTCGCCTTTTATGAATTATTCAGAGTAATTCCAGGTAATTAATAGTAGTGAAAAGAATCTGGGGTAAAGATCAACAGAGATTATTAAGTTCTGTAACCACAACCTTTGTAACTTAAGCTCTGTATTATGTAGTATAATTATCTGCTTCTATAATCACGACTGAAACACTTTCAGTTTTATATATATATATATATATATATATATATATATATATATATATATATATATATATATATATAATATAGAAGATAGATAGATAGATAGATAGATAGATAGATAGATAGAGAGAGAGATAGAGAGAGAGAGAGAGATAGATAGATAGATAGATAGATAGATATATAGATAGATAGGTAGATAGAGAGATAGATAGATAGATATCCTCAGTTGCGAAGATCTTCTGATGGCATTCAAATCCAGTGCTAGTAGTACCCAATCTCACATTCGTAAAGCGGCTCGTCCATATGCACAGACCTTCTTAAGCAGGTTAATGAAGGCTCCATAAACTTAGAAGCCCGAGGCACCATTAAAGCATGGCGCAACCTACTCTTGTTCGGCAGTGTCTGTCTTGCAGTTCCTGAAAGACGAGGCAAACTGCTAACCACAGCAGTCATCAAGGCAGTACGCAATTACTCAAGAACAGATAATTGTGTCCCTCTGCCCCGTCATTGCAGGAATCACAGAGACAGACCAAAGAAAAATTCCACTGAAAACGAGAAAGTTTGCGCACAGATTAGGAAAAAAAGGTAATACAGTGGGAGCAATCAGAATAATTACAAGTGACGACACTGTTTCTCTCAAAGATGAGGCTATAACCCAAGCACTAAGAGACAAGCACCCAACCAGGGACAACATAGTCGTTAACAACAACCCTGAGGAAGATCTCATCACTGGACAATTAATTTTACCAGAATCAGAAGTCTATAAAGTGATCGTGTCATTTCCAGCAGGATCTGCAGGAGATTACACTGGAATTCGACTTTGAATTGTAGGCAAGGTATATTGAAAATTCTATATTTCGTGTATTATCATATAATTTTATAATGGAGATGTTTTCAGTATTAGATAAACTTAAAATATCTTACTTTATAAATTTATATATTTAGCTATTTAATTAGGTAGGATTTTGCATGTTGTGCTCATGGTTCAAGTTAGCTAACTAGCTGTTCGCTTATAAACTTGTCAGTATTCCCACCTTACCACAGTGAGCCACGTCATCATACCCAATGTTGTGGCTACCGGCTTGGCCTCAAGCAGTGACCAGCTGTTCTCTCATAGTGGACACATCAAGCCCGCAACCTGGAGTTTTTACGGCTTTGTAGGTGACTGAACAACACCTTCAATGAGATCCTCTCAGATGTCTCCCTCATATTGTGTTTTTATTAGGACACGATGTTCGTTGGTGAAGTGAATAAGTAGTATGGACACTGTGCCGTGGATAATGGGACATTGTGTGTGTCTCACTCGCTAGTTGGATCCAAGTTCCAGATAGACTTTTAGAGCTCGTTGTGTTAAGGTTCCTAGATCCTACTGTGAATAATATTAGCATTAATCTGAAGTTATTTATGTATGAGAGAAACAGTTCTACTTATGTGAAGGTTCTGTTATGGGAACCTGGTGAAATCGCCAAGTCCTGGTGTCTGTTGGAACTCTATGTGAAATTATAACGAAGTGTTTTGGCTTTTGCACTGACGTTTATTATGACTGATTTTTCATGTGTGATATACCGTCTTTAGAAACTGACGGTTATCCAGAGACTAATGTTAAGTCTTCTTGTTTGTGTAGTGATATCCAATTGCTTTACATAATAAGAAATGAGATACCTAGAGAAGATTGTAAAATGTATAATTTCTGGACTATGGAAAATCTCCTTTAACTAAGAGTTCTCTTATTTTATGAATTGACGTTCCATTCTTATTGTGTAATATATTGAGCCAGAGAAATTATATCTTGTGTCTTATGAGTTAAAAATTAAAATTATTTAATTTTTTATTTTTGTCGACTTTTGTTTCATAAAAACACCTTACAAAGATCTATATCAATGTAATCTTATAACTAAAAGATATAACCTAGTGAGTCGACTCCTTGTTGCACTAGAGGACAAAATCACAGGCTACACAGCCTTCGTCAACAATTGTCTGGCTGGGCGGATTCCAGAAGAAATTAAAACGTTCTTTTTTGGAGCCTCATTGTGCGTTTTGAAGAAGGATGGGGGAATCAGACCCATTGCTGTCGGTAACACTCCTCGCCGTCTCGTTCCCAAAGCAGCAGTAAGAAACATTCCACTAGAAGCCGCCAGTTTACTCCAGTCACATCAGCTGGGCTGTGGGGTCTCTCAAGGCAGTGAAGCGGCAGCTCATGCAGCAAGGGCCTACATCAGGGACTTACCAGAAGGCAAGACCGTAGTCAAACTTGATTTTAGAAATTCTTTTAATATGGTGAAAATAGATGTGGTCATGCCAGCCGTTCGGGATCGGTTCCCCAGTCTTTCTCCCTTTATTTCAGCTGGCTACAGCAAACCCTCAATTCTTTTGTTTGGCTAATATGAAATTCTCTCATTAGAGGGAGTTCAGCAGGGTGATCCACTCGCTCCATTTCGCTTCTGCTTGGCGGTAAGAGAACTAACTTCCAGCCTGCGCAGCGAGCTCAACATCTGGTACTTGGATGATGACACTCTGTCAGGTATTGAAGAGTCCCCGCTAGAGGGCCTACAACTGGTGAAGACACGGGGAGAAGCCTTGGGACTCATCCTCAATTCCTCCAAGTGTGAAATCATCACAACGAACCAGAAAATAATGAGAGCTGTGCGAACAATCCTTCCTGAAGTCTCTACCACCACTTCATCCAAGAACACCCTCTTGGGAGCATCACTGGGTCATCAGGCCATCGACACAGTCCTCAAAGACAAATTGAATGACCTGAAGAGAGTGAAGGAAAAAATAAGGGATCTTGATGCCCATGATGCCCTGTATCTCCTCGCAAGGTGTCTCACTCTGCCAAGACTCACTTACTTCCTGAGGTGCGCACCTTCTTTTGACAACCCAACACTCAGTGAATATGACTCACTCCTGAGATCAATCTTGAAGGCACTGAAAGTGTCACTGGAAGATCAGCAATGCTATCCGGCAATTCTCCCAGTGCGACTGGGAGGTATAGGGGTGCGCAAGGCAAAACAGGTAGCTTTACCTGCATTTCTGTCCTCGTGTATGGCTTCCAGTGGACTAGTCAAGGGGATTGTCCCCGAACGCTTGAGAGGTGTGGTAGGAGCTTAAGACCCCAGGTTCATTGAAGCAGCCATGCGGTGGGCTACCCTTGCAGACGCCTCCAGTAGACCAGCTCCTTCCAAAGAGCACACAGACCCATTGGGACAAACCGATCTTGGAAAAAATCGCCAACACATTGCTCACCAGTGCTTCAGGAAAGGACAAAGCTCGTGTCGTAGCGGTGAAGGCACCACATTTAGGAGATTTCCTTTTAGCTGTTTCCATTTCCTCCCAGGTCACTCGACTCAACCCACCGGTCATTCGGATTGGTGTTGCTCTTCGTCTAGCCGCCCGCATACTCAACGAACATAGGTGTATTTGAGGCAGGGCGACGGTTGATCCATTCGGACTTCGTGGTCTTGTGTGTCACACAAGACCACGAAGTCCGAAGTATACTAGACATGAGGTCAACGACATCATAAAGAGAAACCTTGCCACAGCCCGTTGCCCAGCTCAACGGGGTTCCCAAGTACAGAGGTCTGACGGAAGTCAAAAGCGACCTGATCTAGTCACTATGCTACCCTGGAAGGATGGTAAGCAGATTGCCTGGGACTGGACCTGTGCTGCCACATTGACGAGCACCTACTTACTGAAAGGGATAGAGTCGCCAGCTGCAGGGAGACCCATAAGACCCACAAATAACTTCATAAGACCTGCTATAACTTCTATAACCATCAGACCCGCTATAACTTCATCTCAGTGGGGTCGGAGACCCTTGGAGCATAGAGCAAGTGTGCTCTAAAGTTCCTCAAAGAGCTGGGTGAAAAACTCATCACAGAAATCAAGGATCACAGAGCGGCCAGCTTCCTCTTTCAGAGACTCAATGTTGTTATCCAGAAGGGAAATGCCTGCAGCATTCTGGGCACACAGCCCACCGACGGGGAGCTGGACGAAGAATTCGAGATGTAGGCTCTGAAATATTATCTGTTGTTCCACACCCTATTGTATTTTTGTCAATGTATTTTATCTTTAAATAAAATGCAAATAGAATATGGAATATAGGGGTGGTAGAAGATAATATTCAAACAGCTCCGGGAGGATCCACGAGTTTTCCCTGAAGCAAATTTATTCTTTTCTCTGAGGATGAGGGTCCCCAGGACAGTTCCAAAGGTGGTACTTCCCTATACACACACACACACACACACACATGCTGAATTAGTAAATCTTGCGATTTTACCTTAAATAGCAACGCTCTTGCCGAATAAGGCAAGCGAAAATTTGTGTATGCAATAATTTCGCAAAAATTATTCTGAGCCTAATGACAAAAAATATTTCATTGTTTGTTTATTATTAAATTAATGTAAACTTATCTAAAATATATTAAGTTGGACTAGGCTAAATTAAATTGCTCTTGTTATAATAAGGTTAGGTGAATTTTCTAAGGTTCTTTTGGTACAAAATTATTATTTTTTGCATTAACATAATTGAAAAAATAGATCTTTAAACGTATAAGAGAAAATTTTAGAAAGGACTTAATTTTAAGTGAGTTTTTGTAATTGACCAGTTTTACCTATTCGGCACGACATATATATATATATATATATATATATATAATATATATATATATATATATATATATATATATATCACGTCGTGTGTGTGTGTGTATGTTTGTGGATCATTCACTGTCTGGGCAATGGTAGGTAATCCAAGGAAGTAGAAGGAAGCTCCAAGTCCTTTGATCCAGAGCCCTTCACTAGCGGTTTTTTTTTTTTGTTTTACGAAAAACGTGAACTCTCCGTGTGGGTGACTCTACTGACATTCATCACTGTGAGTGACTTTACTGAAATTCAGTTGGATTATTGAGTTGCATTTCGGATTAGAGGATATTACTGAATTAAATTGGGACTGTAGGTTCTCTGAGGTCGGCTGTGTGGCCTGGGGTGCAGGTGTGTGATCTGAGGTGCAGATGTGTGTCCTGGGGTGCAGGTATGTATTCAGGGATGCAGCTGTGTGGCCTGGGGTGGCAGGTGTGTGGTCTGAGGTGCAGATGTGTGGCCTGAGGTGCAGATGTGTGGCCTGAGGTGCAGGTGTGTGGTCTGAGGTGCAGTTGTGTGGTGTGAGGTGCAGGTGTGTGTTCTGGGCTGTAGCTGTGTGGTCTGGGGTGCAGGTGTGTGTTCTGGGCTGTAGCTGTGTGGTCTGGGGTGCAGGTGTGTGTTCAGGGTGTAGCTGTGTGGTCTGGGGTGCAGGTGTGTGTTCTGGGCTGTAGCTGTGAGGTCTGGGGTGCAGGTGTGTGTTCAGGGATGCAGCTGTGTGATCTGGGGTGCGGGTGTGACCTAGGGTGCAGCTATGGGGCCTTGGGTGCAGGTGTGTGTTCAGGGTGTAGCTATGTGGTGTGGGGTGGAGGTATGTGTTCTGGGATGTAGCTGTGTGGTGTGGGGTGCAGGTGTGTGTTTAGGGTGTAGCTGTGTGGCCTTGGGTGCACCTGTGTTGTCTGGGGTGGAGGTGTGCTCTGGGCTGTACCTGTGTGATTTGGGGTGGTGTGTGTTCTGGGCTGTAGCTGTGTGGTGTGGGGTGCAGGTGTGTGACCTGGAGTGCAGCTATGTGGCCTTGGGTGCAGCTGTGTGGTCGGGTGGAGGTGTGCTCTGGGCTGTACCTGTATGATCTGGGGTGCAGGTGTGTGACCTGGAGTGCAGCTATGTGGCCTTGGGTGCAGCTGTGTGGTCTGGGGTGGAGGTGTGCTCTGGGCTGTACCTGTGTGGTCTGGGGTGCAGGTGTGTGGCCTGGAGTGCAGCTATGTGGCCTTGGGTGCAGCTGTGTGATCTGGGGTGGAGGTGTGCTCTGGGCTGTACCTGTATGGTCTGGGGTGCAGTTGTGTGACCTGGAGTGCAGCTATGTGGCCTTGGGTGCAGCTGTGTGGTCTGGGGTGGAGGTGTGTTCTGGGCTGTACCTGTGTGGTCTGGGGTGCAGTTGTGTGACCTGGAGTGCAGCTATGTGGCCTTGGGTGCAGCTGTGTGGTCTGGGGTGGAGGTGTGCTCTGGGCTGTACCTGTATGGTCTGGGGTGCAGTTGTGTGACCTGGAGTGCAGCTATGTGGCCTTGGGTGCAGCTGTGTGGTCTGGGGTGGAGGTGTGCTCTGGGCTGTACCTGTATGGTCTGGGGTGCAGTTGTGTGAACCATCACTAAAAATATCCTCGCCAGAAGACCAGTGTAGTAGATCTTACCTAACCTAACAGGTAGACTAGTGAGGTAAAGCTTACCTAACCTAACAGATAGACCAGTGAGGCAAAGCTTACCTAACCTAACAGGTAGACCAGTGAGGTAAAGCTTACCTAACCTAACAGGTAGACCAGTGAGATAAAGCTTACCTAACCTAACAGGTAGACCAGTGAGGTAAAGCTTACCTAACCTAACAGGTAGACCAATGAGGTAAAGCTTACCTAACCTAACAGGTAGATCAGTCAGGTAAAGCTTACCTAACCTAACAACCTAAATAACTTTAGCACCCATTAAGAAAACAGTTCAGTTATGGCTGACTATGGGCCATTTTCTCCAGTTATCATATCACACTTTGTGCTTTCATAAGTGACTGATGAAACAGGGACATACTTGTCATAATTAACATGTTCCCTCATGTCTTTTGTAAGTATAAAGGATTTGCCTAGTCCCAACCCAGCCAACCTTGTAATTACCTCTCGTGTGTGTGTTGTATACTCACACAGTTGTGGTTGCAGGGGTCGAGTCATAGCTCCTGGCCCTGCCTCTTCACTGGCCACTACTAGGTCACTCTCTATGAGCTTTATCATACGTCTTCTTAAAGCTATGTCTGGATCCTGCCTCCACTACATCACTTCTCAGACTATTGCACTTCCTAGACTATTCCACTTCCTGACAACTCTGTGACTGAAGAAATACATCCTAACATCTCTATGATTCATCTGAGTCTTCAACTTCCAACTGTGACCCCTTGTTGCTGTGTACCATCTCTGGAGCATCCTGTCTCTGTCCACCTTGTCGAATCCTCTCAGTATTTTATATGTCGTTATCATATCCCCCCTATCTCTCCTGTTCTCCAGTGTCGTCAGGTCGATTTCCCTTAACCTCTCCTCGTAGGACATACCTCTTAGCTCTGGGACTAGTCTTGTTGCAAACCTTTGCACTTTCTCTAGTTTCCTTACGTGCTTGGCTAGGTGTGGGTTCCAAACTGGTGCTGAATACTCCAATATAGGCCTAACGTACACGGTGAACAGGAGCCTGGACGATTCCTTATTGAGATGTCGGAATGCTGTTCTTAGGTTTGCCAGGCGTCTGTATAGTGCAGCAGTTATTTGGTTCATGTGCGCCTCATGAGATGTGCCCGGTGTAATACTCACCCCGAGCCAGAGTTTGTAGTCTCTGGCCCCCTACACTGCACTCCGTCCACGGTCTTCTTTGCCCTTCCCCAATCTCCATGACTTGTACTTGGTGGGTTTGAACTCAAGGAGCCAGTTTCTGGACCAGACCTGCAGCCTGTCCAGATCCCTTTGTAGTTCTGCCTGGTCCTCGTCCGATTGAATTCTTCTCATCAACTTCACATCATCTGCAAACAGGGACACTTCTGAGTCTTCTTCCGTCATGTCGTTCACAGATACCAGAAACAGCACCGGTCCTAGAACTGACCCCTGTGGAACCCTGCTCGTCACAGGCGCCCACTGACACCTCTCCACGTACCATGACTCGCCGTTGTTTTCCTGACAGGTATTTCCTGATCCATTGCGGTACCATCCCTGTTATCCCTGCCTGGTCCTCCAGCTGTTGCACTAATCTCTTGTATGGAACTGTGTCAAACGCCTTCTTACATTCCAAGAAAAGGCAATCGACCCACCCCTTTCTCTCTCTTGTCTTACTGCTGTCACCCTGTCATAGAACTCCAGTAGGTTTGTGACACAGGATTTCCCATTCCTGAAACCATGCTGGGTGTCATTGATAAGCTCATTCCTTTCTAGGTGCTCCACCACTCTTCTCCTGATAATCTTCTCTATGATTTTGCATACTATACAGGTCAGTGACACTGGTCTGTAGTTTAATGCTTCATGTCTGTCTATATTTTTAAAAACTGGGACTGCATTTGATGTCTTACATGTCTCAGGTAGTCGCCCTGTTTCGATAGATTATTGTTAGTGGTACACAGCGCATCTGCTCGCTCTCTCAGGACCCATGGAGAGATGTTATCCGACCCCATCACCTTTGAAGTATCTAGCTCGCTTAGCAGCCTCTTCACTTCTTCCTCGGTTGTATGTAATGTGTCCAACACTTGATGGTGTACCCCACCTCTCCGTCTTTCTGGAGTCCTTTCTGTCTCCTCTTTGAACACTTCTTTGAATCTCATGTTGAGCTTCTCACATACTTCTCGGTCGTTTCTTGTGATCTCCCCTCCTTCCTTCTTCAACCTGATTACCTTGTCCTTGACTGTTGTTTTCCTTCTGATGTGACTGTACAACAGTTTCGGGTCAGATTTGACTTTCGCTGCTATGTCATATTCATATTGTCGTTGGGCCTTCCTCCTTACCTGTGCATATTCATTTCTGGCTCTACGACTGCTCTCCTTATTCTCCTGAGTCCTTTGCCTTCTATACTTCTTTCATTCTCTAGCACACTTGGTTTTAGCCTCTGTACACCTTTGGTTGAACTAAGGGCTCATCCTGGCTTTCCCGTTATTTCTGTTACCCTTAGGTACAAACCTTTCCTCAGCTTCCTTGCATATTGTTGTCACATTTTCCATCATCTCGTTTACTGACATCCCTTCCAATTCTCTGTCCCACTGAACCCCGTGCAGGAAATTCTTCATGCCTGTGTAGTCCCCTCTCTTGTAGTTTGGCTTCATTCGTCCTGCCCTTCCTGCTTCCCTCTCAACTTGTAACTCTACTATGTATTTGAAGCTCAGAACCACGTGATCACTGGCCCCGAGGGATCTTTCATATGTGATGTTCTCAATATCTGCACTACTCAAGGTGAATACTAGGTCTAGTCTTGCTGGTTCATCCTCTCCTCTCTCTCTGGTAGTGTCCCTAACGTGATAGTACACGAGGTTTCCCAGTACCACCTCCATCATCTTTGATATCTTCCTTCTGGGGTATTTTGTTAATGGCCTTGATAGTATGATACCTGACTGCAAGGTGTGCAGATTCTTTGATATCTACCTTCTTGGGTACTTTAACTGTAACATTGTCTTGAAGATCAATATCAGTCTACGGGAATGCTTGCCTCATTAATAAGGACAAACAGTGGGTTGATTTTTGACCTTAGTGTGAAGGAATATTCTCAGTGAAAATCATCTGGAGTGGCTCACACTGGCCCCGTAATATATGATGAACGAATACCACTCAGTTTTGCTTCCTACGGTGCAGCAGTGTTGATGGTGGTTTCACTGACAAGATGTCGTCACGGGAGCGAGAAACTTCAAGATGATGAGAAGTATTGACTGAGATGTTCGTGCTGAGGCGTAACACTACTTCCACTTTGTGACACCTTTGGTGAATGTAATTGTAATTACAACTGAAGGTAGTTTATAACTGAGATTGAAGAACTGACATGAAAAATATGAAATGTATTTCATTATAACACTCAACATTCATAGTGTTATGAATGCTTATGGATTCACAAGTGACCGCTGACTGTCTTGGCAGACATCTGCGAGTTTTTAGCTTCGTAAAAAGACTCAAATTCTGCTGTCCATTTGGGCATATATACATATATATATATATATATATATATATATATAATATATATATATATATATATATATATATATATATATATATATAAACTCATTTAAAATTAAGTCCTTTCTAAAATTTTCTCTTATACGTTTGAAGATAGTATATTTTTTTTTCATTTATGTTAATGTAAAATTTAATAATTTTGTACCCAAAGAACCTTAGAAAACTTAACCTTATTATGACAAGCGCAATTGAATTTAGCCTAATCCAATTAAATATATTTTAGATAAGTTTACAATAATTTACTAATAAAGAAACGCAATGAAATATATTTATTTTCGTTAAGTTCAGAATAGTTTTTTCCGAAATTATTGCATACACAAATTTTCGCTTGCCATATTCGGCAAGAAGAATGTTGCTATTTAAGCCAGAATCGTAAGTTTTTGCCTATTCGACACACATACACACACACACACACACACAACACACACACACACACACACACACAACACACACACCACACACACACAACACACACACACACACACACACACACACTCACTCACTCACACACACACACACACACACACACACACACACACGCACGCGATATATGTATATATATATATATAAATTATATATATATAATATGCGTGTATGTCTCTCTTTCTCTCTCTCTCTCACTTGTTTTTCAGTAAGGGATCTACATATAATCTGAATATAAATTACATATGGGTATCGAAATAATCCTACATTAATTTTGAAATATTGTATTTTAAAAATTACTGCAGCACGAGCACTGCCCAACTGAAACACAGGAAACGTCACACAGACACCCATACCAACATCTGGAAAACTAACAGACTATATATATATATAAATATATATATATATTATATATATATAATAATATAATATATATATATATATATATATATATATATATAAAATATAATATAAAATATATATATATATATAATATATATATGTATATATATATGTATATATATTATATATATATATATATATATATATATATATAATATATATATATATATATATATATATATATATATTGTGTGTGTGGTTAATATTTTTTTGTTATTAAGATAATAATGATTTTTACTATCATTCTAATATAATATTCAGCACTCGTGTCATTATACATCGTCTCTTAAGAGTATATATATGCTCAGAGTTTACTTTGCTACCTATTTTGGGGGTTAAAGTGTTCTTGTTTGGTGATGGAAAGGTTAGTTAATGATGCTAGTGTGGCCCATAGGCACTAAACCCTCGCAAGTAGCTAACAAATTTCAAGACTTTCTACACATCTCTCTAAGGCCTCCCACGTCCCCTATCCTACACCTCCTTCCCGTCACCCTTTCTCTCACGCACCTCCAATGAACTTATCCTCCCCTCCAATGATTTCTGCCCCTCTCCCCCAATCCCACACCTCTTTTACGTCATTCTCTCTCTCTCACGACCCTCTCTACCTAACCTCCCCCTCACCCTCCAACGATTTCTACCCCTCTCCCCTTACCTACCCTTACAAAAGGGACAAGGTGTATGCGTGCCGAACGTACCTCAATCTATACAGACCCATTTCCGTTATTGGTTACGGAACAGTAGACACACGAAAAAAAAAATCCTTTTGCTGATTGTCGCATAACGATCACCTACTACATTTGAAATTAAAATAAAATACATATGTGCATATGCAAATACATACAATGACAATGTATCCCTTCCATTGATGCCAGACTAAAAGCCTAGTACTGAGTCATGTCACAATGCGCTGCTTTTAATTTGAAAATACGCACAATTTCCCTTGGAAAAAATAACATGGAGAATGTGTTCACGTTATAGGCGGAACATTGATGTATGTGCCGGTGTTTTCACAAACATTGTCGATGTTTGCTTAATGTATGTTAATACAAACACTGCGTATTTGTTTGATCAATGTTCATGGGAATATTTTGTTTATCTCTAACCGTTTGTGTTTATTTGATGTATGTTAATACTAACATATGTTTATTTGATATATGTTAATACTAACATTGTGGTTATTTGATCAATATTAATACTAACATTGTGCTTATTTGATATATGTTAATACTTACATTGTAATATGTTTATTAAATTTATATTAATGCAATGCGTTTATTATTTCTATATTAAGACAAATATAGTGTTTATAACGTTTATATTAAGCAAACATAGTGTTAAAATATTTAATCTGTATTAATGCTAATATTCTAAACATTTTATTTTTACTAGAAAGAAATACGTTAACATTCTGTGTTCTTCCATCACACTAAAACTCCAAGGTGAGGGACTGATTACCTTCGTTCACTACTACATCTGTGTGATGAATGGTTTGAAAAACCGACAAGTTGAAGATTGAGACACTTATGCAGCATATGGGAATCTTTATTCAGGAAACGTTTCGCCACACAGTGGCTTCATCAGTCCAATACAAAGAGGAAGGCGTAAGGAGAGGAGGAGTATGAGGTAATTCTACAAGATTGATGGACTGAACACATCGACTCCAGGCTGAGGGACTGATTACCTCATACTCCTCCTCTCCTTACGCCTTCCTCTTTGTATTGGACTGATGAAGCCACTGTGTGGCGAAACGTTTCCTGAATAAAGATTCCCATATGCTGCATAAGTGTCTCAATCTTCCACTACTACACCTGCTGTCTGAAGCCTACTGAAGAAGCCTACTGAAGAAGCCTACTACTGTGTGGGCGAAGCGTTTCATCAATAAAAATACCCAGATGTTGTACACGTGTCTTAATCATCAGGCTAACGTTCTCCTGTAGTTCATGATTTGTGTATCTGTTGTTTATTATGCTAAATGCATGATTTGTCTGTTGTGTTAAATGCATGATTTGTCTGTTGTGTTAAATGCATGATTTGTCTGTTGTGTTAAATGCATGATTTGTCTGTTGTGTTAAATGCATGATTTGTCTGTTGTGTTAAATGCATGATTTGTCTGTTGTGTTAAATGCATGATTTGTCTGTTGTGTTAAATGCATGATTTGTCTGTTGTGTTTAAATGCATGATTTGTCTGTTGTGTTAAATGCATGATTTGTCTGTTGTGTTAAATGCATGATTTGTCTGTTTGTGTTAAATGCATGATTTGTCTGTTGTGTTAAATGCATGATTTGTCTGTTGTGTTAAATGCATGATTTGTCTGTTGTGTTAAATGCATGATTTGTCTGTTGTGTTAAATGCATGATTTGTCTGTTGTGTTAAATGCATGATTTGTCTGTTGTGTTAAATGCATGACTTGTCTGTTGTGTTAAATGCATGATTTGTCTGTTGTTTATCATGCTAAATACATGATTTGTCTGTTGTTTATCATGCTAAATACATGATTTGTCTGTTGTTTATCATGCTAAATACACGATTTGTCTGTTGTTTATCATGCTAAATACATGATTTGTCTGTTGTTTATCATGCTAAATACATGATTTGTCTGTTGTTTATCGTGCTAACCTAATAATTTGTATTTTTGCACAAAAAATATTTATGATAAGTGAAAGAGTTTTAAAGTATAAACCGCATTATTTACCAGTTTAAAAATGACATATGTTGTTAAGATTAAAAAAAACTCACTCACATTCCCTCTGTGAAAACGTATTTTTCTTTTTTAACAAATCTCGCAAATAATGCATTAATTAATAATTAAAAAAAATCTGCACTTTAGAGTAAAAATGTAATGGAATTATCTTTTATTACTAAGGTTAGTAGTAATGCAAAAGAAGAGTGAAGACGAAACACAGTTGGCAGAACTTTTCGCTGTTGCAACGTTTCTCTCTGTTGATGGATAAAACATCTGTGCAACAAACCACGGTACGTGTGGGGTTAGAAATCATGGCGAGTGAGTCGTGGAACTCCAGGGCAGCACGTAAGCCACTGGACCAGCTGGCTACAATGCGATTCCTTCAACTAGGTATATTTATATATCAAAGGTAAGTTAGTATGGGTCCCACTTGCATTTGTGGTCACAGTGGTAGTCCATCATAACCTCTGTATGGTGTATAAACATACCTAGTTGGATGAACCTTATTATAGCCAGCTGGTCCAGTGGCTTACGCACTGGCCTGGAGTTCCACGACTCACTCGCCATGGGTTCTAATTTCACATGTACCGTGGTCTGTGATTACGTAATTACGATTTCGTGAACCTGTACAACGTTTTGGAATGTAGATATCTCAGTGCTGCGCTTGTGTCTTGTTCATCAACTTGTCTGTATTGTATGCCATGATTGTTATAATCATGTTTCTCTTTGTTTTCAACTCTTTCGGGATCTGAAGAAGTTCTTCGCCGAGCGAAACTTTGTCTTGGTGTAAGCTGAAAGGCGAGGTCTAGACGGTGTTTGGTTTCCAAGAAAACCAAGTGCTGGCTGTTTCTCCTGTAATTTCTGGATCTCATGGCTGACCCGTCTTGATTGGTTACACACACACACACACACACACACACACATATCGAAAAGGCGGGGGCCAGGAGTTGTGAATATGTCGTGCCGAATAGGTAAAATTGGTCAATTAGTCATTTGGTCAGTTTTCTCTTTTACGTTTAAACATATATTTTTTTTTCGTTTATGTTAATATAAAAATTAATATTTTTGTACCAAAAGAACCTTAGAAAACCTACCTAACTTTATTATAACAAGCGCAGTTTAATTTAGCCTAATCCAACTAAATATATTTTAAATAAGTTCACAATAATTTAATAGTAAACATACACAATGAAATGTATTTTTATCGTTACGTTCAGAATGATTTTTGAGAAATTATTGCATATCCAAATTTTCACTTCCCTTATTCGGGAAGAAGAGCGTTGCTATTTAAAAAAAAATCTAAAGTTTTACCTATTTGGCACACACACACACACAGTGAAAAGGCAGGGCCAGGAGCTATAACTCGACCCCTGCAACCACAACTAGGTGAGTACACACACACACACACACACACACACACACCCAGTGAAAAGGCAGGGCCAGGAGCTATAACTCGACCCCTGCAACCACAACTAGGTGAGTACACACACAACACACACACACACACACACACACACACACACACGCACACACACACACACACACACACACACACACACACACACACACACACACACACACACACACACACACACACACACACAACAAAAATGCAAGGAGGCTGAGGAGAGGTTTGTACCCAAGGGTAACGGGGAATAAGAAAAACCCGGGATGACCCAGGGTTCACCCAAAGGTGCAGGGAGGCAAAAAACCAAGTGTGCAGGGAAGGGAAGAAATATAAAGGGCCCAAAGGCCCAGAGAAAAAGAGAGCAGTCAGACCAAAAACGAATATGCCAATAAGAAGGGAGGCCCAAAGACAATATGAAAACGCATAGCAGCGAAAGCCAAACTGACCCGAAACTTTGTACACCCACACGGAGGAAAAACAACAGTCAAGGCCCGGGTAATCGGGCAAAGGGAAAGGGAAAGGGAGGAAGACAACAAAAAATGACCATAAGTATGTGAGGAACTAAACAAGAGTTTTAAAAATGTTCACAGGGAGACAAAAGGGGGCTCCGAAAGGGACGGAGAGGGGGGGCACACCACCATGTGCGGACCAGTGCACACAACCGGGAAGAAGGAAGAGGCTTCTGAGTGACAGAACCTAAAAGGGGCAATGGGGCCAGTAACACTCCCCATGGGTATTGGGGAAGGGGGAAAGGGGGCGCTATGGTACCCCCTAACAACAATTTTCAATCATCATCGAAACAGGGAGATTGCCTGGGGCAGGGAAACAGCAAATGTAGCCCCCAATCTTTAAAAAAGGAACAAAAACTGAAGCATTAAACTACAGACCATGTCCTGACATGTATAGTCATGATAGGAGAAGAGGGGTGAACACCTAAAAGAAAACGATCTATCCAGCACCCAAACAGGGTTTTTCGGGGGGGGGGGGGAAAACCTGTGTCACAAACCTCGGGTTTTTCTGTGACATGTGACAGCAGAAAAGAAAAGAAGAAGGGGTGGGGGTTGCTTTTCTTGGACGCAAGAAGCTTTGACACAGTTCCACACAAGAGTTGGGGAAAAAAACGGAGGACCAAGGGGGGATAACAGGGAAGGGCCTCAAGGGTCGGGGAAAATTTGTCAGGAAGACAGCAGGAGTCAGGGTACGTGGGGGGGTGTCAGTGGGCACCGTGCCAGCGGGGGCCCACAGGGGCGTCCTAGGACCATGCGTTTCTGGTATTTTTTGAATTATATACGGAAGGAAAAGACTCTGAGGGCTCCTGTTTGCAGATGACGCGAAGTTGAAGAGAAGAAATTTACTCGATCGAAGACCAGGCAGAAAATAAAAGGGCTGGGGCAGGCTGCGACCTGGGCCAGCAATTTGGGTCCTGGGTTCAAAACCCACCCAAATGCAAAGTCAGAAAATTGGGGAAAGGGAAGAAAACCGCAAAGGAGTACAGTCTAGGGGGCCAAGACTCAAACCTCACCAAGGAAAAAGCTTTGGGGGGGGGTATAACACCAGGCACATCTCCTGAAACGACATCAACCCAAAAAACTGCTGCGCATATGGGGGCCCCAGCAAACCTCAGAAAAAGCATTCCGACATCTTAAAAAGGAAAACATTAGGACCCCCGTCACCGTGTACGTAGGCCCAATTGGAGTTGCGGGACCATTTTGGAACCCACCCCTAGCCAAACACGTAAAGAAACTAGAGAAAGTGCAAAGGTTTGCAAAAAGACTAGCCCCAGAGCTAAGAGGTATGTCCCACGAGGAAGGTTAAGGGAAATCAACCTGACGACACTGGAGGACAGGAGAGATAGGGGGGACATGATAACGACATAAAAAAATACTGAGCGGAATTGACAAGGTGGACAAAGACAGGATGTTCCAAGATTGGACACAGTAACAAGGGGACACAGTTGAAGCTGAAGACACAGATGACTCACAGGGATGTTTAGGAAGTATTTCTTCAGCCACAGAGTAGTCAGTAAGTGGAATAGTTTGGGAAGCGCGATGTAGTGGAGGCAGGATCCATACATAGCTTTAAGCAGAGGTATGATAAAGCTCACGGTTCAGAGAGAGTGACCTAGTAGCGATCAGTGAAGAGGCGGGGCCAGGAGCTCGGACTCAACCCCCGCAACCTCAACTAGGTGAGTACAAACTAGGTGAGTACACACACACACACACACACACACACACACACACACACACACAAACAATCTTCAACACATCCCTTGAAACTGGGCAACTACCTGAGAAATAGAAGACAGCTAATGTAGTCCCCATATTTAAGAAAGGAAACAGAAACGAGGCACTAAACTACAGACCTGTGTCTCTGACATGTATTGTGTGCAAAGTCATGGAGAAGATTATCAGGAGGAGAGTGGTCGAACACCTGGAAGGGAACAAGATTATAAATGAAAACCAGCATGGGTTCATGGAAGGCAAATCTTGTATCACAAACCTCCTGGAGTTTTATGACAAGGTAACAGAAGTAAGACACGAGGGAGAGGGGTGGGTAGATTGCGTTTTCCTAGACTGCAGGAAGGCCTTTGACACTGTTCCCCACAAGAGATTAGTGCAGAAGCTGGAGGATCAGGCGCATGTAAAAGGGAGGGCACTTCAATGGATAAGGGAATACCTGACAGGGAGGCAGCAACGAGTCATGGTACGTGAAGAGGTATCACAGTGAGCGCCTGTTACGAGCGGGGTCCCACAGGGATCAGTTCTAGGACCAGTGCTATTTTTGATATATGTGAATGACATGATGGAAGGAATAGACTCTGAAGTTGATGAGAAGAATTAAATCGGACGAGGATGAGGCAGGACTACAAAGAGACCTGGACAGGCTGGACATGTGGTCCAGTAACTGGCTTCTCGAATTCAATCCAGCCAAATGCAAGGTCATGAAGATTGGGGAGGGGCAAAGAAGACCGCAGACAGAGTATAGGCTAGGTAGACAAAGACTATAGACCTCACTCAGGGAGAAAGACCTTGGGGTGACCATAACACCGAGCACATCACCGGAGGCACACATCAACCAAATAACTGCTGCAGCATTCGGGCGCCTGGCAAACCTGAGAATAGCGTTCCGATACCTTAATAAGGAATCGTTCAAGACACTGTACACTGTGTATGTTAGGCCCATACTGGGTATGCAGCACCAGTCTGGAACCCAACCGGTCAACACGTCAAGAAGTTAGAGAAAGTAAAAAGGTTTGCAACAAGGCTATCCCAGAGCTCAAGGGAATGTCGTACGAGGAAAGGTTAAGGGAAATCGGACTGACGACACGGGAGGACAGAAGGGTCAGGGGAGACATGATAACGACATACAAGATACTGCGGGGAATAGACAAGGGACAGAGATAGGATGTTCCAGAGAGGGGACATGAGAAATTTTTTGCTGATGATACAAAGATAGGCCGTATAATTCACTCTGAGGAGGATATCAATGAACTCCAGGATGGGGAAAGGTATGGTGATACCGACAAGATGTGGAAAAAGACACTTATTACAGTTCGGGAAACATTTATTAAAGGAAACGTTTTCGCCACGAGGGCGAAACATATGTGTGTTGTGTGTGTGTTTTGTGTTGGGTGTGTGTGTTTTGGTGTGTTGTTGTGTGTGTGCGTGTGTGCGTGTTTTGCGTGTGTGTGTGTGTGTGTGTGTGTGTGTGTTGTGTGTGTGTGTGTAGATAGAGACTATATTTTGACCATCGTCTGAGGTCTTCTTTAGACATCAATAAAGAGTTTATAAATAGATAAGATTACGCACACCAAGCGTTGATTTTAGGCGATATTTTGCTCAGTAGTTGAGCTGCAGCTCCATTATTAATTAAAAGTTTTGAGGTACAGCTCGTAGGCGTCTGCTGTGCATGCAACATAGCTTTATCAAGTCTGTAGTCTTTATTACGTGTCTGCAGCCACTGTCGCTGTAATATGACTTTATCAATGTAGTCAATATTACTTGTTTATACATACTGAGGCGTACCTGTAATGTAATTGTGAAGTTTGATGTTTATATTACATGGGTATACCCACTCGTCAGCTTGTCGCCCCAGTCAGCAAACGTGTATTATGACCACCAGTCGTGTTTAAGACAATAATGAAAGAGAGAATGATGGTTAACACTTACCTGGTACCTGTCGAGGGCGATGGCGGTGATGGAGATGGTGGAGACGAAGATGGAGGTGGCTTGCAGCGGCCCCACCAGCTTGCAGAGGAATGGATGGTCTCCAAGGGGCCAGTACTGCGAGAAGAGCTCCACTAGCGTCAGTGGCATCGTCACCAGACACAGCAGTAGGTCTGAAATAGCCAGATTGATAATAAAAACATTGCGTGCCGTCCTCATCGCCGGCTTTCTGATGACCGCCATTACTACCAGGGAGTTGCCCGTTGAACCCAAGATGATGAGGAGGCTGTAGGCTACGATGAGAGCGTAGTATGCTCCATCGTTGACTCGTCTGTTGCGCTGGAACTTCTCCAAGACATCTTCGTCAATGCTTCCAGAGATGTTGAAGAGCCAGGAAATGTTGATGGGTAACTTGGTTAGGTTGCCGAAGTCTGAGAGCGTGAGATTTTCCAGGCTATCGATTTCTGGCAACTCACTCACGTCCATAGGAAAGCCTTGGGTCATGGCAGAGAGTTCTGTCGGCTGATCCATGGTATTAGCTGTTGATGATGATGCAGCCTCTCTATGAAACAAAAGTTAGTGACCTTTCCACCAGCAAAAATGAAAGTCTTTTGTTACCTTGCCAGAAGCTTGGTCTCGCTTCTTTTACTTAAAACAATAGTCGTGAAAAGTTTATTTCTGGATGATGCGAGTCACAGAATTGTCAGTGGCAAGTTCTTCTTGTTCTTACAACACACAATTCTTCTCTGACAATCACCTTATTTTTGTTTTTCTTGTATGGCACGAGGCAGCTGAAGGGAAGTAATTTGTCTAGCTTTTCAGTGATCCTCTGGAGGCGCTGTCCAGGTCACTACTACTACTCAACACCACATTACACAACCGGTACAGCTCTCACAATACTGGCACTGCGGTCACACTGTTGTCACTGGTGACACTCCTAGCACAGCGAACCAGCTCAGCTGTCAGCATAACCATCGTTTATATACATTACATTCCTGTTAAGGAACCAAGCAGACCTTCTTAGAGAAACAGGTAAGATACCAACGCTTGTGGATATTAAAGAGAACCTTTACTGCTCCACGAGAGGAACTGCATACATAACCAAAATAAAATACCATTTTACTGTTCACATTAAAAAGAAAATAGAATGAATGCGTTGAACATTCAAGCTGCATTCCCGTCTGTTTAAAACTAAACAAGGCATTAGATCCGCAAAACTAACAGAGCAATCATGATATTCAAACGCCTTCATTTACTTCGCTCAAACATTATCATCGCATTTAAAAATCCATTCAATCGAGACAGAATAAAATGCTCTAAAATCAGCACACATATATTCATTTAAAAAAAAAAACTAATAACATTTAAACAGTTTGTGTTCGCCAAATGTTTTTCTCAGCCACTTTCAGTGTGCATCTGTTTTTACACGAATAAATTTAATGGCGCTTTTGTTTTAATTATTTTGTTATAAAAGATATTAAATTCCTCTTTCTTCTTTACCTTCTGTAATTGAGGATTATTCTTTCCGAAATCATATATATTAATTTATCTTGGTTTTAATATTGTATTATCAATGTATTCTCTTGTAACATAGACGATTATATACTGATGTATTCTGTTGCATTATAGACGATTGTATACTGAGGTATTCTGTTGTATTATATATGATTATGTACTGATGTATTTTGTTGTATTATATATGATTATATACCCATGAATTTTGTTGTATTAAAGAGGTAAACAACCATAGTAAAGAAAGTCAAAGAAAATGTAGTTAATGGAAAGTATAATGACGATGGAGATAATAAAAAATAGAAAAGAAAAATAATAAAGCAATGATAAAGTAGTAAAATAATAATAATGATAATAATCATAATAATTAGAATAAGAAAAAGGAGAAGGCGAAGAGGAAAAAGAAAGATGATAGACAAAAGTTAGACATAGAAAACAGGAATAAGAACAAGCAAGAAACGTAAAGAAAACAGGAATAAGAACAAGCAAGAAACGTAAAGAAAACAGGAATAAGAACAAGCAAGAAACGTAAAGAAAACAGGAATAAGAACAAGCAAGAAACGTAAAGAAAACAGTAATAAGAACAAGCAAGAAACGTAAAGAAAACAGGAATAAGAACAAGCAAGAAACGTAAAGAAAACAGTAATAAGAACAAGCAAGAAACGTAAAGAAAACAGTAATAAGAACAAGCAAGAAACGTAAAGAAAACAGGAATAAGAACAAGCAAGAAACGTAAAGAAAACAGGAATAAGAACAAGCAAGAAACGTAAAGAAAACAGGAATAAGAACAAGCAAGAAACGTAAAGAAAACAGGAATAAGAACAAGCAAGAAACGTAAAGAAAACAGGAATAAGAACAAGCAAGAAACGTAAAGAAAACAGGAATAAGAACAAGCAAGAAACGTAAAGAAAACAGGAATAAGAACAAGCAAGAAACGTAAAGAAAACAAGAATAAGAACAAGCAAGAAACGTAAAGAAAACAGTAATAAGAACAAGCAAGAAACGTAAAGAAAGAGAAAATAAAAACAGAATGTAACAGAGAACACACTTGAGAACTCTTGAACAAAAGAGAGGGTAAGAAATAGCCTAGAAACGTTGTTGCCACTGTTGTAAAGATGATTGAAAAATAACGTCACAATACCATGGCTACAACATTTCAAAAATACTACCTATTAGGATACTAGATTTTTAGGATCGTATTGAATAGCATAGCAGAACATTAGCAGAATAGGGAAGTATAGCAGATTATAATAGTATAGCAAAGTATTATTACAGTATAGCAGAAGATTGGAAGATAATTTAGCGGAAGATAGTTTAGCGGAAGATTAGGATGGTATACTAGATTGGGATAGTATAGCACAAGATTGGCAGTATAGCAGAAGACTGGGATAGTATAGCACAAGATTGGCAGTATAGCAGAAGACTGGGATAGTATAGCAGAAGATTGGCAGTATAGCAGAAGACTGGGATAGTATAGCAGAAGATTGGGATAGTATAGCACAAGATTGACATAGTATAGCAGAAGATTGGGATAGTATAGCAGAAGATTGGCATAGTATAGCAGAAGATTGGGATAGTATAGCACAAGATTGACATAGTATAGCAGAAGATTGGGATAGTATAGCAGAAGATTGGGATAGTATAGCACAAGATTGGCATAGTATAGCAGAAGATTGGGATAGTATAGCAGAAGACTGGGATAGTATAGCAGAAGATTGGGATAGTATAACAGAAGATTGGGATAGTATACCAGAAGATTGGGATAGTATAGCAGAAGATTGGGATAGTATAGCAGAAGATTGGGATAGTATAGCACAAGATTGACATAGTATAGCAGAAGATTGGGATAGTATAGCAGAAGACTGGGATAGTATAGCAGAAGATTGGGATAGTATAGCACAAGATTGGGATAGTATAGCAGAAGATTGGGATAGTATAGCACAAGATTGGGATAGTATAGCAGAAGATTGGGATAGTATAACAGAAGATTGGGATAGTATAGCACAAGATTGGGATAGTATAGCAGAAGATTGGGATAGTATAGCAGAAGACTGGGATAGTATAGCAGAAGATTGGATAGTATAACAAAGATTGGCATAGTATAGCAGAAGACTGGGATAGTATAGCAGAAGATTGGGATAGTATAGCACAAGATTGGGATAGTATAGCAGAAGATTGGGATAGTATAGCACAAGATTGGGATAGTATAGCAGAAGATTGGGATAGTATAGCAGAAGATTGGGATAGTATAGCAGAAGATTGGGATAGTATAGCACAAGATTGACATAGTATAGCAGAAGATTGGGATAGTATAGCAGAAGATTGGGATAGTATAGCAGAGATGAAGACGAAATGGGATAGTATAGCAGAAGATGGGATAGTATAGCAAAGATTGACATAGTATACAGAAGATTGGGATAGTATAACAGAAGATTGGGATAGTATAGCAGAAGATTGGGATAGTATACCAGAAGGATGTATTTGAAATGGTGCTGGTTGAGAGTCAGGTATCAGAGATCGATATGTTATTGACAATGAGGCTGTCACTATGCAGATAGCACTGATGACCCTCATACAAGGTCTCCGGAAACCTTGATCTTGGATTGACACTTACTACTGCCATGGACTACCAGTTCCACCCTGAGTATATATGTACTGAGATGTGTATCTCTCAGTGTACATACACTGAGAGGTGTGCATATCTTAGTGTATATACAGTGAGAAGTGTATATTTCTGTGAATATACACTGAGAAGTGTGCGTATCTCTTTACTGGATGGAGGACATATATCGACCTAACTCTCCATGTTCGCTTATGTCATTTTCCTCCCTTATGGGTGTTTGTATTCAGTTTTTATGATATGTAGCGTGTTTCTTATATAAGTTTGAAAAAATGTGATACCTAAAATAATAAGAATGTCAGTAACAGCAATTGTACGACTTTATAACGCCCCAGAGCGACATACTCCATAGTCATGGCGTCTGCAGCACTACTGTCCTTCCTATTCAACTCTCTCTCGCCCTAGCAACTTAACTTTTGTTTATATCAATTAGTCTATGGTAAAACTGGTTTCGTTATACGTCATTTCGCTTAAAGTCGCAGTTTCCAAGAACTTATCGATGACTAAAGTGAGAAATTCCTGTTTATACACTGAGATGTGTGTATATCTCTTAGTGTATATACAGTGAGAAGTATGTATTTATGTGTATATACAGTGAGAGGTGTGTATCTATGTATATACAGTAAGAGGTGTGTATTTGTGTATATACATTGAGAAGTGTGTATATACAATGAGAGACGTGTATGTGTATATATCTCTTAATGAGCATACAATGAGATATACATCACCCGGTGTATAAACACCGAGAGGTGTATATATCTCATTTAATATTCACGAAAATGTTTGTACCGTTCAATGTGCATGCACTTAGAGTTTGCTTTAATTCCTTTATGAAAGATTAAAATATTCCGGACTGGTAGTGTGGAGGCGACATTCAACCTTAATGACCCTCATGCAGTCGATACACTTAACTAACGAACCGAACAATTATCAGTCCCGTTGCAGCTGTGTCGCGACTGGCAGGCGGAGAATAGAGCCGCCACAACACCTTAGGCTGATCCACACCGGTTCACCGCGTTATATAATATGACATCCAAATTAAGCTGTTGGATTGTACTCTGAGGGTAACGGAGTCGCTGTCGATACCAGTCCAGGTGGATGAACTAACAGCTACGTTATATAAGTCGTTTACACTGTAAGCAGTTCGAGGTAAATACATGAAGAGGTAATGCACTTTTATATACCTGTGCTTAACAATTCGCAAACGGGCGAACTTTTGACATACATTATCTCTCAGTCCACAGCAGGATTCGAACCTGCACACTGTAATAGAGTACACAGTACTTTAGCCAATAAGCCAGATCCCAGATCTGGCTGAGTGGAGAAAGTACTGTGTACTTTGATACAGTGTGCAGGTTCGAATCCTGCTGTGGACTGAGAGATAATATATACCTATATATACTGGCTCACTATCTCTCTTATGTCTGTGTGACTCCTAAATTGTCCTAAACGGACTGAAACGTCGTCATAAGCTTTTCTCTCCCCTTTATGCGGGTTATTTGTGTATTGTTCCAGTCACGTTATTGTGACTTTCATTCTTAATATCAAATAATAGATAGTTATAAAGGTTCGTACAATTGCTTGTGAGATAGATCGAAAATTCGATTCTCTTTTATTTTTAACGAAGAAATTAAAAAAAAAAAAAGACTGTCGACTGCCTCCATTCCCGATTCACTTTAATAACCTTTAATAAAAGTTGTAATTTCATTTGCCAGAGTAATTTTGTCCTTAATATATATTCATTACTTTTATTCATTTATATATTCGCTATTGTATGTTGTGAATAAATTTAATTTAAAAGTAGAAAGGGCCGTTAAAAGGCATGTGGGTCATTAAGGTCGTATTTTTTTAGAAATATATTACTATTTTTTTTAAATGGGTGGAGAGGTAAGCCAGCGGAAGGCCTCGGTCAGATGACCAAAAGCTCCAGCTGCGGGTCATTATGTAAGACCCGTGTCAGGAAACATTTGGTCCTGTTTTCTGACCAATCTTAAATAACCTAACCTAATTTCACACCTCTGAACAGATGCCACGGAAGGCTCAGTGTACAAACACTGAGATATGTATATCTCTCGGTGTATATGCACTAACATATACACCACTCTGTGTATTTACACATATATATACGCCCCTTGGTGTATTTATAGAGAGATGTACACTTCTCTGTATATTTGCAGAAAGATGTACACCTCCCGGCTTATGTACAGAAATGTACTCGTCTCAGTGTATTTACACAGATATAAATCTTTCGATTATATATATATATATATTATATATATAATATATATATATATATATATATATATATATATATATATATATATATATATATAAAGAGAAAAAGAGAGAGACTGAGAGAGAGATAAGCCTCTAAGATATATAAATCTCTCGATGCTTGTACAGAGATATAAATGTTTATGTGTGTACATCTAGAGATATATAAACCTCTGGGTGTATATACACTATGATGCAGCTTCTGACATTCTAACGAAACTTGAAGACACAATGTCGTGTAAGACTGGGTGTTGTCGCTTTCAAAAGAAAATTTAATTAACCAAGATTTTTCTTTCTTGTTTCTTTTATTTCGTATACGAAATAATGTGACGTGGCTGATAACAGGAAATAATGTGACGTGGCTGATAACAGGAAATAATGTGACGTGGCTGATAACAGGAAATAATGTGACGTGGCTGATAACAGGAAATAATGTGACGTGGCTGATAACAGGAAATAATGTGACGTGGTGATAACAGGAAATAAATGTGACGTGGCTGTATAACAGGAAATAATGTGACGTGGCTGATAACAGGAAATAATGTGACGTGGCTGATAACAGGAAATAATGTGACGTGGCTGATAACAGGAAATAATGTGACGTGGCTGATAACAGGAAATAATGTGACGTGGCTGATAACAGGAAATAATGTGACGTGGCTGATAACAGGAAATAATGTGACGTGGCTGATAACAGGAAATAATGTGACGTGGCTGATAACAGGAAATAATAGTTGACGTTCATTTGCACTCACCAAGTTGTGTTTACGGGAGTCGAGGCACTGCTCCTGGCCTCGTCTCTAAACATCCAAAATTTACCAGTATATACTGTCTTCAGGCCTATTATACCTGCTCTTGAAGCTGTGCATTGAGTTTGCCCCCAACACCTCATCTAGCTCATTTTATTTGCTTACCACCCTGAGGCTGAAGAAATATTTCCTAACTTCTTTCTGGCTCATCTGTGTTCTTGGCTTGGTAAATTCCTGCACCTGTTTTTCGCATTTGAAACAATTTGTCTCTGTCTGCTGTATCGGAACCTCTGAGTATCCTGTACGTTGTTATCATGTCTCTTCTCATCTTACTGTCTTCTAAGGTTGTCGAATTTGGTTCCTTACGCCTCTCCTCATATTTCAACCTTCTCAGTTCTAGAACCAGCCTAGTTATAAACCTTAGTTCTTTCTGTAACTTCTGAACTGGTGTTTAGAGTGTTGTTAAATAGGATTCACATACATACGTACAGGGCATTACCCTGAAGGACTCCATGTTGAAGTTTCTGAAGGTTGTTCTAACAGCTGCTGTATGACACTAGTGGATTTAGTGTTTAGTTATGATTGTAATAATAAGGTTATTATTATCAATATAATAATTATAATAATAATTATTATAATTATAATATAATTATTATTATTATTACTATTATTATTATTATAATTCTAAGAGTTGATAACCTGGCATGAATATATGTGCCTCTAGTGATATGTTCGGTGTAATAACGACTCTCAGATCCTTCTCTTTACTTGATTTCTGTAGCTTCTTTTCTCCCTTTTTATACATTTTTATCTCTTCTTACTTCACTCTCTTCGGATTTGCATTACCTAGCAGTCGTCTCCTCTCTAGGGAGGTAGCTTCATGCAAGTGAGGGGGCTCTTGATCCGAGGAACCGGACTTATTCTCCCATTTCGTGGGTGGAACCTGATTGCCTCATTATGTGTCTTGTAGTGTTCTTGCATTTCTCATAATTTTCACCTAAAGAGAGCTTCTCTCCGTCCTCTAGCGTTCCTATGATCACCTCTGGCAGATCATTTACGTATATCAGGAAAAGTAAGGACCTTACTACGGATCCTTGTGGAACCCCACTTGTTACTCTTACCCATCTCGATGTTTCATCCTTATTGTCACTCTATGTCTTCATTTCGTTACACACTCAGTACGTTCTTTCAGACGGTGGATCAAGCTCCGATATACGGCCCTGTTAGCTGCCTTCCTCTTGTCTAAGAAACTGCCGTCGACCCATATCTTTCTCTTGCTTAATTCCCCATTATTCTTTTATGAAATTGTAGCAAGTTCTTAAAGCAGGACTTCCCTCTAATACGTCTTGGTATTATGGCCTGAAGTTGCTCCTTTAACGTTGCATG
>NC_069479.1:4785411-4807091 GCF_026875155.1 Cherax quadricarinatus
CAGTCTAAGTTGTTTACTTATTTTCCAGTCGTTCTTGTGTAATCATAAAGATGTACAGTGGAGTACATGGGAAAGAAAGATGGCAGAGAACTTAAAAGGCCACACCGAGGATGTCTGCTGAGAAGAACTGTTTACTGCTAGCTAGATTAGGACTATCATTTATTATCTAGGTGTGTGAGTGAAAAATAGACAAGCTGAAAGCTGGTGGTTATCTCAGATTATCTTTTTGAGTAAAACAAAGAGGATTATATATTATAACCATAATTTTTTAAAGGGGTGGAGGGGTAAGCCAGTGGAAGGCCTCGGTCAGATGACCAAAAGCTCCAGCTGAGGGTCGTCATATGACTAAGACCCGCATCGCAATACACTTGTTCTGTTTCCTGATGAACCTAACCTAAAATAAGGAATTACGAGGCCTCGTCCAAGAAGTTTGTTTACTAATATGACTCTTGCTTCTTAAACTCTGCGACCTCCAGACTTTGTCTCGCTGTGTCCCTCTATAGTTTTTGTATCTCGCGGTCTAGATTCATCTCTGTCTGTGTCTGTCTGTCTGTCTGTCTGTCTGTCTGTCTGTCTGTCTGTCTGTCTGTCTGTCTGTCTGTCTGTCTGTCTGTCTGTCTGTCTCTGTCTGTCTCTCTGTCTCTGTCTCTCTGTCTCTGTCTCTCTCTCTCTCTCTCTCTCTCTCTCTCTCTCTCTCTCTCTCTCTCTCTCTCCTCTCTCTCTCTCTCTCTCTCTCTCTCTCTCTCTCTCTCTCTCTCGCTCTGAGCGTGCGTGCGTATATAAATGTGTTTGAACAATAACAGCAACACTGGATAATAGGTTGTGGCGAGAGAACGGAAGAGATAATAATATATATAAAGGTTTGAGGCGAGAGAACAGAAGAACAAGAGGCGAGGAAGCAATAGAATAACATAAGAGTGGAAGAGGGACGGTCCTCCTGGCTGCCCACTTCCTGCAGCGCTTACTGCTAGACGACGATAATCAAGGTTCCTGCATCAGCCCTCTACTCTTCCCTCCCTCCCTCCCCCTCTCTTCCCTCCCTTCATCCTTCCCTCCCTCCCGCCTTCCCTCCCTCCATCCTTCCCTCCCTCCCTCCTCTCCCTCCCTCCCTCCCTCCTCTCCCTCCCTCCTCTCCCTCCCTCCTCTCCCTCCCTCCTTCCCTCCCTCCTAGGTAATGAGCAAACACCTAAACACACGCTGGCTACAGTAAATGGATGAGAGACAGGAGAGAGAGAGAGAGAGAGAGAGTTGAATTAGACAATAAATAATATATATATGTTGTGCCGAATAGGTAAAACTGGTCAAGTAGCAAAAACTCATTTAAAATTAAGTCCTTTCTAAAATTTTCTCTTATACTTTTAAAAATATATTTTTTCATTTATTATAAAATAAAAATTAATGAATTTGTACCAAAAGAACCTTAGGAAACTTACCTAACCTTATAACAAAGGCAGTTCAATTTAGCCTAATCCAACTAAATATATTTTAAAACAAGCACAATGATATATATATATATATATATATATATATATATATATATATATATATATATATATATATATATATATATATATATATATATATATATATATATATACATATATAGTTTCACTCAATAATAGCCCACTTGGTGATAGAAACTCAGGAGAGACTGATTGATCTGTATATTTCGCCCCCTTTCTGGGATCCTCTTCAGCATGTGGGCTAATATTGAGCATTGACAAGTGGTTTAATGCACGGGTCCATGGTAGATGGTGTCAGCAGAGTTCACGCGGAGCATGTGTGTGTGTACTCACCTAGTTGAGGTTGCGGGGGTCGAGTCCGAGCTCCTGTGTGTGTGTGTGTGTGTGTGTGTGTGTGTGTGTGTGTGTGTGTGTGTGTGTGTGTGTGTGGTAGTGGTGAACCTTCAGGGAAGGTATGGGCTTCTTCAGGAAGGCAGGAAGGGGGTCCATTACGCGATTAAGGCGCCTTAATTATCAGTAATGGGAATGGGTCGAGGTGAAGGGGTGATGCCTGTGTGGCGGTTGTGGAATGAAGAGGGTTGATGTCAGGGCGCGAGAGTGAGGAAGCCGATAGTGGTGTTAGAGTGAGCTGGGTTAGTTTGTTAGGTGCAGAAGCCTGTCGACTGCAAGTGGGTGCGTCATTTATGGCGTAATTCACTTAAACAATACTTGAAAAAAAATGAAGAGAATTGTTAGTGGGTGTTACAGTGAAAGAATTTCTTGTAGATATGAGTTATCTTGTGACTGTATATGTGATAACCTCACCATTCTTGATAGTAGTAGTAGTAGTAGTGGTCGTGGTGGTAGTAGTAGTAGTGGTGGTAGTAGTAGTGGTAGTAGTAGTAGCCGTAGTAGTAGTAATAGTGGTATTATTATTAATATTATTATTATTATTATTATTATTATTAGTAGTAGTAGTAGTAGTAGTAGTAGTAGTCGTCGTGGTGGTAGTAGTAGTGGTGGCCGTGGTGGTAGTAGTAGTAGTAGTGGTGGTAGTAGTAGTAGTAGTGGTGGCCGTGGTGGTAGTAGTAGTAGTAGTGGTGGTAGTAGTAGTAGTATGTGGTGTAATAGTAGTGTAGTGTAGTAGTATTAGTGGTCGTGGTGGTAGTAGTAGTAGTAGTGGTAGTAGTAGTAGAGTATGGTAGTGGTGTAGTAGTAGTAGTAGGTAGTAGTGGTCCGTGGTGGTAGTAGTAGTAGTGGTGGTGGTGTGGTAGTAGTAGTAGCCGTAGTAGTAGTAATAGTGGTATTATTATATTATTATTATTATTAGTAGTAGTAGTAGTAGTGGTCGTGGTGGTAGTAAGTGGTGGCCGTGGTGGTGGTAGTATAGTAGTACTGGTGGTAGTATAGTAGTAGTAGTAGTAGTGGTGGTAGTAGTAGTAGTGGTAGTAGTAGCGGTAGTAGTAGTGGTAGTAGTAGTAGTATAGTAGTAGTAGTGGTCGTGGTGGTGGTAGTAGTAATAGTAGTAGTAGTAGTAGTGGTAGTAGTAATAGTAGTATAATAGTGGTATTATTATTATTATTATTATTAGTAGTAGTAGTAGTAGTGGTGGTAGTAGCAGTATGGTGGTAGTAGTAGTAGTAGTGGTAGTTAGTAGTAGTGGTAGTAGTAGTAGTGTAGTAGTAGTAGTAGCGGTATTAGTAGTGGTAGTAGTAGTAGTAGTAGTGGTCGTGGTAGTAGTAGTAGTAGTGGTAGTGGTAGTAGTAGTAGTAGCCGTAGTAGTAGTAATAGTGGTATTATTATTATTATTATTATTATTATTATTATTATTATTATTAGTAGTAGTAGTAGTAGTAGTGGTGGTGGTCGTGGTGGTAGTAGTAGTGGTGACCGTGGTGGTAGTAGTAGTAGTAGTGGTGGTAGTAGTAGTATAGTAGTGGTAGTAGTAGTAGTAGTAGTGGTGGTGGTGGTAGTAGTAGTGGTGGTGTAGTAGTAGTGGTAGTAGTAGTGGTAGTAGTAGTATTAGTGGTATTATAGCGGTAGTAGTAGTAGTGGTAGTAGTAGTAGTGGTGGTAGTAGTAGTAGTAGTATTGTGGTCGTGGTGGTAGTAGTAGTGGTGGTAGTAGTAGCAGTAGTAGTGGTGGTCGTGGTGGTAGTAGTAGTAGTGGTGGTGGTAGTAGTAGTATTAGTGGTAGTAGTAGTAGTAGTAGTGGTAGTAGTAGTATGGTAGTGGTCGTGGTGGTAGTATAGTAGTGGTGGTAGTAGTAGTAGTAGTGGTAGTAGTAGTAGCCGTAGTAGTAGTAATAGTGGTATTATTATTAATATTATTATTATTATTATTATTATTAGTAGTAGTAGTAGTAGTGGTCGTCGTGGTGGTAGTAGTAGGGGTGGCCGTGGTGGTAGTAGTAGTAGTAGTGGTGGTAGTAGTAGCAGTAGTGGTGGTAATAGTAGTAGTAGTGGTAGTAGTATTAGTGGTCGTGGTGGTAGTAGTAGTAGTAGTGGTAGTAGTAGTAGTAGTAGTGGTAGTAGTAGTAGTAGTAGTAGTGGTAGTAGTGGTCGTGGTGGTAGTAGTAGTAGTGGTGGTGGTAGTGGTAGTAGTAGTAGCCGTAGTAGTAGTAATAGTGGTATTATTATTATTATTATTATTAGTAGTAGTAGTAGTAGTGGTCGTGGTGGTAGTAGTAGTGGTGGCCGTGGTGGTGGTAGTAGTAGTAGTACTGGTGGTAGTAGTAGTAGTAGTAGTAGTAGTAGTAGTAGTAGTAGTAGTGGTGGTGGTAGTAGTAGTAGTGGTAGTAGTAGCGGTAGTAGTAGTAGTAGTGGTAGCAGTAGTAGTAGTAGTAGTAGTGGTCGTGGTGGTGGTAGTAGTAATAGTAGTAGTAGTAGTAGTGGTAGTAGTAATAGTAGTAGTAGTAGTAATAGTGGTATTATTATTATTATTATTATTATTAGTAGTAGTAGTAGTAGTAGTAGTGGTGGTCGTGGTGGTAGTAGTAGTGGTGTAGTAGCAGTAGTGGTGGTAGTAGTAGTAGTAGTGGTGGTAGTAGTAGTAGTAGTGGTAGTAGTAGTAGTAGTGGTGGTAGTAAGTAGGTAGTAGTAGTAGTGGTAGTAGTAGTAGTAGTGGTCGTGGTAGTAGTAGAAGTAGTGGTAGTAGTAGTGTAGCCGTAGTAGTAGTAAAGTGGTATTATTATTATTATTATTATTATTATTATTATTATTATTATTATAGTAGTAGTAGTAGTAGTAGTAGTGGTGGTGGTCGTGGTGGTAGTAGTAGTGGTGACCGTGGTGGTAGTAGTAGTAGTGTGGTAGTAGTAGTAGTAGTAGTGGTAGTAGTAAGTAGTAGTAGTAGTAGTAGTAGTAGTAGTGGTGGTGTAGTAGTAGTAGTGTGGAGTAGTAGTAGTGGTAGTAGTAGTGGTAGTAGTAGTATTAGTGGTATTAGTAGCGGTAGTAGTAGTAGTGGTAGTAGTAGTAGTGGTGGTAGTAGTAGTAGTAGTATTAGTGGTCGTGGTGGTAGTATGTGGTGGTTAGTATAGCAGTAGTAGTGGTGTCGTGGTGGTAGTAGTAGTAGTAGTGGTGGTAGTAGTAGTGGTGGTGTAGTATTAGTGGTAGTAGTAGTAGTAGTAGTGGTAGTAGTAGTAGTGGTATGGTCGTGGTGGTAGTAGTAGTAGTAATTAGGGTGGGTAGTAGTAGTAGCAGTAGTAGTGGTCCTCGTGGTGGTAGTAGTAGTAGTAGTGGTAGTAATAGTAGTATTAGTAGTGGTGGTAGTAGTGTAGTAGTGGTCGTGTGGTAGTAGTAGTAGTAGTGGTGGTAGTAGTAGTAGCAGTATATGGTGGTCGTGTGTAGTAGTAGTAGTAGTGGTGGTATAGATAGTATGTAGTAGTAGTAGTAGTGGTCGTGGTGGTATAGTAGTAGCAGTAGTCAGTGGTGGTCGTGGTGGTAGTAGTAGTAGTGGTAGTAGTAGTATAGTGGTAGTAGTATAGTGGTGGTGGTAGTAGTAGTGGTGTGGTAGTAGATAGTAGCCGTAGTAGTAGAATAGTGGTATTATTAATATTATTATTAGTAGTAGTAGTGTAAGTAGTAGTGGTGGTGGTCGTGGTGGTAGTAGTATGGTGACGTGGTGGTGTAAGTAGTAGTGGTGTAGTAGTAGTAGTAGTAGTGTAGTAGTATTAAGTAGTGTAGTAGTAGTAGTAAGAGTAGTAATGTAGTAGTAGTAGTAGTGGTGGTGGAGTAGTAGTAGTGGTGGTAGTAGTAGTAGTGGTAGTAGTAGTGTAGTAGTAGATTAGTGTATAGTAGGGTAGTAGTAGTAGTGGTAGTAGTAGAGGTGGTAGTATGTAGTAGTAGTATTAGTGGTCGTGGTGGTAGTAGTAGTGGTGGTAGTAGTAGTAGCAGTAGTAGTGTGGTCGTGGTGTAGTAGTAGTAGTAGTGGTGGTAGTAGTAGTAGTGGTGGTGGTAGAGTAGTATTAGGGTAGTAGTAGTAGTAGTGGTATAGTAGTAGTGGTAGTGGTCGTGTGGTAGTAGTAGTAGTAGTAGTGGTGGTAGTAGTAGTAGCAGTAGTAGTGGTGGTCGTTGGTGGTAGTAGTAGTAGTAGTGGTAGTAATAGTATATTAGTAGTGGTGGTAGTAGTAGTAGTAGTGGTGTAGTTAGTAGTAGCAGTAGTAGTGGTGTCGTGGTGGTAGTAGTAGTGGTGGTAGTAGTAGTATTAGTAGTAGTAGTAGTAGTGGTCGTGGTGTAGTAGCAGTAGTAGTGGTGGTCTGGTGGAGTAGTAGTAGTGGTAGTAGTAGTGTAGTGGTAGTAGTAGTGGTGGTGGTAGTAGTAGTGGTGGTGGTATAGTTAGTAGAGCAGTAGTAGTGGTGTTCGTGGTGGTATAGTAGTGGTAGTAGTAGCAGTAGTAGTGGTGTTTCGTGTGGTAGTAGTAGTGGTAGTAGTAGTAGTGGTGGTTGTAGTAGTAGTAGTAGTAGTAGTGGTCGTGGTGGTAGTAGTAGTAGTGGTGGTAGTAGTAGCAGTAGTAGTGGTGGTCGTGGTGTAGTTAGTAGTATAGTAGTAGTTGTTTTAGTAGTAGTAGTGGTAGTAGTAGTAGTGGTAGTTGTAGTGGTAGTAGTAGTGGTAGTAGTAGTAGTGGTAAGTAGTAGTAGTAATAATGGTATTATTATTATTATTATTAGTAGTAGTAGTAGTAGTAGTAGTAGTAGTAGTAGTAGTAGTAGTAGCCGTAGAAGTAATAGTAGTAGTAATATCAATAGCATTAGAAGAAGGGGAAGAAGAGGACGCAGGAGGAGGGGAAGAGGAAGGAAAAGAAAAAGAAGAAGAGAAGAAAAAAGAGGAAGAAGAGGAGGAGAAAAAAGAGTAGGAAGAAGAAAACCAAATAATTTTCAAGACTGGAAGTGAATATAGAGGACGCTGGCTGCAGTGAGAATCTCAGAAGAGAGTGTAAAAGGTATGGTAGTATGAGACGAAGAAAAGACGAACTCACAGAAAGAGAAACTGAAAGAGGAACTGAGAGGAGGGGGAGAAAACACAAACAACATTAAGAAGAGTTAGTAGAGAAAGAGAGCAAGAAATAAGACTTAAAAAGAAGAGAATGGAAGAAAAACAGGAAGCAGGATGGAAATAAGAGTCAGGTGTAAAGAATGGCTGTCGTAGAGGTCATATTTGATTGTATTCTCAGTGTAATCCTGGCCTGGGGTGCTGGCACGCGACCGTGGTGCACAAGTGTCAACCAACACCACCACTGACACTCCCAGGAGAGGTGTCACTCTGCTCTTGTGCTGTTTTTCATATATGTAGTGGCAGATACCTCCACTCTTCTTCCTCATCTAAAACCTCATTATATATATATATATATATATATATATATATATATATATATATATATATATATATATATATATATATATATATATATAATATATATATTATATATATATATATATATATATATATATATATATATATATATATATTTATTTTATTTATTATCACACCGGCCGATTCCCACCAAGGCAGGGTGGCCCGAAAAAAGAAAACTTTCACCATCATTCACTCCATCACTGTCTTGCCAGAAGGGGTGCTCTACACTACAGTTTTTAAACTGCAACATTAACACCCCTCATATATATATATATATATATATATATATATATATATATATATATATATATATATAATATATATATATATATATATATATATATGTTTACTCATCTATTTGTGGTTGTAGGGGTCGAGTCACAGCTCCTGGCTACGACTGTAACAGTGAGTGTTTAAATGGCATACTCCCGAAAACTGTGGAAAGACACAGGTTGTAGCAGCAGATTCTTTTGAGACAACGTTTGGCTGTGTTGAGTATCCCCACTCACTGCTTTCCTTGGAAAGGTGATGAGTTCAATCCCGGAAGGTGGATCGAGCCTTCAGCTTGACGGCAGCCTACGACAATACTCCTTGGTTGCTTAAGTGAATTGCCGGAAATTGCTTTAGAGGAGATCTGAGAATGATAAGGGTATGACAGGTATTGCCCGGAGCAAGACAATATTGTGGAGGGTGACATGCCGGACGAAATGTGGCTTGTCATATTTCACGATATGTTGGGTGAGGGAGAAGGTGGAGTAGGTCACATGCTGGGGATGGAAGAGGTCACATACTAAGATGGAGGAGGAGTGTGGGAGGTCACATGCTGGGTATGCAGGAGTGGAGGAGGTCACATGCTGGGTATGGAAGAGGTCACATACTAAGATGGAGGAGGAGTGGGGGAGGTCACAAGCTGGGTATGGAGGAGTGGAGGAGGTCACATGCTGGGTATGGAGGAGTGGAGGAGGTCACATACTGGGTATGGAGGAGTGGAGGAGGTCACATGCTGGGTATGGAGGAGGGGTGGGGGAGGTCTCATGCTGGGTATGGAGGAGGGGTGGAGGAGGTCACATGCTGGGATGGATGAGAGGTGGGGGAGGTCTCATGCTGGGATGGATGAGGGGTGGGGGAGGCCTCATGCTGGGATGGATGAGGGTGGTGGAGGTCTCATGCTGGGATGGATGAGGGGGAGATCACATGCTGGGATGGATGAGGGGTGGGGGAGGTCTCATGCTGGGATGGATGAGGGGTGGGGAGGTCTCATGCTGGGATGGAGGAGGGGTGGGGGAGGTCACATGCTGGGGATGGAGGGGGGGTGGGGAGGTCACATGCTGGGTATGGAGGAGGGGTGGGGGAGGTCTCATGCTGGGATGGATGAGGGGTGGAGGAGGTCACATGCTGGGATGGATGAGGGGTGGAGGAAATCACATGCTTGGATGGATGAGGGGTGGGGGAGGTCTCATGCTAGGATGGATGAGGGTGGGGGAGGTCTCATGCTGGGATGGATGAGGGTGTGGGGAGGTCTCATGCTCTGATGGATGAGGGGTGGAGGAGGTCACATGCTGGGGATGGATGAGGGGTGGAGGAGGTCACATGCTGGGATGGATGAGGGGTGGGGGAGGTCTCATTCTGGGATGGATGAGGGGTGGGGGAGGTCTCATGCTGAGATGGATGAGGGGTGGGGGAGGCCTCATGCTGGGATGGATGAGGGGTGGGGGAGGTCTCATGCTGGGATGGATGAGGGTGGAGGAGGTCACATGCTGGGGATGGATGAGGGGTGGAGATCACATGCTGGGATGGATGAGGGGTGGGGGAGGCCTCATGCTGGGATGGAGGAGGGGTGGGGAGGTCACATGCTGGGATGGAGGAGGGGTGGGGAGGTCACATGCTGGGTATGGAGGAGGGGTGGGGGAGGTCTCATGCTGGGATGGATGAGGGGTGGGGGAGGTCTCATGCTGGGATGGATGAGGGGTGGAGGAGGTCACATGCTGGGGATGGATGAGGGGTGGAGGAAATCACGTGCTGGGATGGATGAGGGTGGGGGAGGTCTCATGCTAGGATGGATGAGGGGTGGGGGAGGTCTCATGCTGGGATGGATGAGGGGTGGGGGAGGTCTCGTGCTCTGATGGATGAGGGGTGGAGGAGGTCACATGCTGGGGATGGATGAGGGGTGGAGGAGGTCACATGCTGGGATGGATGAGGGATGGAGGAGGTCTCATGCTGGGATGGATGAGGGGTGGGGGAGGTCTCATGCTGGGATGGATGAGGGGTGGGGAGGTGTCATGCTGGGATGGATGAGGGGTGGAGGAGGTCACATGCTGGGGATGGATGAGGGGTGGAGGAGGTCACATGCTGAGATGGATGAGGGGTGGAGGAGGTCTCATGCTGGGATGGATGAGGGGTGGGGGAGGTCTCATGCTGGGATGGATGAGGGGTGGAGGAGGTCACATGCTGGGATGGATGAGGGGTGGAGGAGGTCACATGCTGAGATGGATGAGGGGTGGAGGAGGTCTCATGCTGGGATGGATAAGGGGTGGTCTCATCCTGGATGGATGAGGGGTGGAGGAGGTCTCATGCTGGGGATGGATGAGGGGTGGGGGAGGTCTCATGCTGGGGATGGATGAGGGGTGGGGGAGGTCTCATGCTGGGATGGATGAGGGGTGGGGGAGGTCTCATGCTGGGATGGATGAGGGGTGGGGGAGGTCTCATGTTGGGATGGATGAGGGGTGGAGGAGGTCTCATGCTGGGGATGGATGAGGGGTGGGGAGGTGTCATGCTGGGATGGATGAGGGGTGGAGGAGGTCTCATGCTGGGGATGGATGAGGGGTGGAGGAGGTCACATGCTGGGATGGATGAGGGGTGGGGAGGTGTCATGCTGGGATGGATGAGGGGTGGAGGAGGTCTCATGCTGGGATGGATGAGGGGTGGAGGAGGTCACATGCTGGGATGGATGAGGGGTGGGGGAGGTCTCATGTTGGGATGGATGAGGGGTGGAGGAGGTCTCATGCTGGGATGGATGAGGGGTGGGGGAGGTCTCATGTTGGGATGGATGAGGGGTGGGGGAGGTCTCATGCTGGGATGGATGAGGGGTGGGGGAGGTCTCATGTTGGGATGGATGATGGGTGGAGGAGGTCTCATGCTGGGGATGGATTAGGGGTGGGGAGGTGTCATGCTGGGATGGATGAGGGGTGGAGGAGGTCTCATGCTGGGGATGGATGAGGGGTGGAGGAGGTCACATGCTGGGATGGATGAGGGTGGGGAGGTGTCATGCTGGGATGGATGAGGGGTGGAGGAGGTCTCATGCTGGGGATTTATGAGGGGTGGAGGAGGTCACATGCTGGGATGGATGAGGGGTGGGGAGGTCTCATGTTGGGATGGATGAGGGGTGGGGGAGGTCTCATGCTGGGATGGATGAGGGGTGGAGGAGGTCACATGCTGGGATGGATGAGGGGTGGAGGAGGTCACATGCTGGGATGGATGAGGGGTGGGGGAGGTCTCATGTTGGGATGGATGAGGGGTGGAGGAGGTCACATGCTGGGATGGATGAGGGGTGGGGAGGTGTCATGCTGGGATGGATGAGGGGTGGAGGAGGTCTCATGCTGGGGATGGATGAGGGGTGGGGGAGGTCTCATGTTGGGATGGATGAGGGGTGGGGGAGGTCTCATGCTGGGATGGATGAGGGGTGGGGAGGTCTCATGTTGGGATGGATGAGGGGTGGAGGAGGTCACATGCTGGGATGGATGAGGGGTGGGGGAGGTCTCATGTTGGGATGGATGAGGGGTGGAGGAGGTCACATGCTGGGATGGATGAGGGGTGGGGGAGGTCTCATGCTGGGATGGATGAGGGCCGCACATAGGAGAGAGAAGCTTACGATGATGCTTCGGTCCGACTTGGAGCATTTATGTACAAGTTATTTGTGTATTGTTCCAGTCACGGTATTGTGCCTTTTTGCTTCTCAGGACTTCAATCTTCTTCCAGCTACTCACTTCCCATCACTCTAATCAATCACTCTTCCAACACACAGACACTTCTTACAAACTTTCCATTGATTTATTGTCACTTCTCTTTCATCCACTAACACCATTCTCCACTACCATTCATTTTTTTTTACTCTCCACCATCCTTCAACTCTTATGAGGAGTGCCGCGTAGCTCACTGGTGAGAGCAGTCATCGCAAAATCACAATAACCTCTGTTCGATTCCCTGGCACAGAGAAGTATGTGGGCGTTTTTCCTTGCCCACCTAGCAGTAAAAATACATACCTGTGTGTTACCCCACTGTTATGGGTCACATACAGGATAACGTGGATAAGAACACTCAGTACCTGCTGGAATGTTATATTCTGTGTAAGAACACTCCAGTACCTGCGGAAATGTTATATACTGTGTAAGAACACTCCAGTACCTGCTGGAATGTTATATACTGTGTAAGAACACTCCAGTACCTGCTGGAATGTTATATACTGTGTAAGAACACTCCAGTACCTGCTGGAATATTATATACTGTGTAAGAACACTCCAGTACCTGCTGGAATGTTATATTCTGTGTAAGAACACTCCAGTACCTGCTAGAATGCTATATACTGTGTAAGAACACTCCAGTACCTGCTGGAATATTATATACTGTGTAAGAACACTCCAGTACCTGCTGGAATGTTATATACTGTGTAAGAACACTCCAGTACCTGCTGGAATGTTATATACTGTGTAAGAACACTCCAGTACCTGCTGGAATATTATATACTGTGTAAGAACACTCCAGTACCTGCTGGAATGTTATATTCTGTGTAAGAACACTCCAGTAAGTGCTAGAATGTTATATACTGTGTAAGAACACTCCAGTACCTGCTAGAATGCTATATACTGTGTAAGAACACTCCAGTACCTGCTGGAATGTTATATACGGTGTATGAACACTCCAGTACCTGCTGGAATGTTATATACTGTGTAAGAACACTCCAGTACCTGCTGGAATGTTATATACTGTGTAAGAAGACTCCAGTACCTGCTAGAATGTTATATACTGTGTAAGAACACTCCAGTACCTGCTGGAATGTTATATACTGTGTAAGAACAATCCAGTACCTGCTGGAATATTATATACTGTGGAAGAACACTCCAGAATCTGCTGGAATGTTATATACTGTGTAAGAGCACTCTAGTACCTGCTGGAATGTTATATACTGTGTAAGAACACTTCAGTACCTCCTAGAATGTTATATACTGTGTAAGAACACTCCAGTACCTGCTGGAATGTTATATACTGTGTAAGAACACTTCAGTACCTCCTAGAATGTTATATACTGTGTAAGAACACTCCAGTACCTGCTAGAATGTTATATACTGTGTAAGAACACTCCAGTACCTGCTGGAATGTTATATACTGTGTAAGAACACTCCAGTACCTCCTAGAATGTTATATACTGTGTAAGAACACTCTAGTACCTGCTGGAATGTTATATATTGTGTAAAAACACTCCATTACCTTCTGGAATGTTATATACTGTGTAAGAACACTCCAGTGCCTGCTGGAATGTTATATACTGTGTAAGAACACTCCAGTGCCTGCTGGAATGTTATATACTGTGTAAGAACACTCCATTACCTTCTGGAATGTTATATACTGTGTAAGAACATTCCAGTGCCTGCTGGAATGTTATATACTGTGTAAGAACATTCCCGTACCTGCTTTAATAAGTATTTCAGTGTTTGGTGAAAGGTATCCATGTACCTAATGATGTTAATTAAAAAACTCTCCCACGTCTTTTCTGCGTATTTCTCTCCCATCCCCCCAAGCCTTCTCCCTCCCCAAGCCTTCTCCCTCCCCAAGCCTTGTCCCTCCCCAAGCCATCTCCCTCCCCAAGCCTTCTCCCTCCCCAAGCCTTCTTCCTCCCCAGGCCTTCTCCCTCTCCAGGCGTCCCTCCCCAAGCCTTCTCCCTCCCTATGCCCTCTCCGTCCCCCAGCCATCTCCCTCCCCATGTCCTCTCCCTCCCCAATCCCTCCCCCTCCCTAAGTCCTCTCCCTCTTCAAGTTTTCTCCCCAAGTCTTCCCACCTCCCCAAGCCTTCAACCATCACCCCACTGACACCCTCCCTGACCACAGTTCACGTTTGGACAGTCAAAGAGGAAATCATACCGCAAGCGTTCTGTAGAGCTGTGTGTTCAGGTGAACATGCGCGCGCACACACACACACCACACACACACACACACACACACACACACACACACACACACACACACACACAGTATGCGGCACCAGTTTGGAACCCACACCTAGCCAAGCACGTAAAGAAACTAGAGAAAGTGCAAAGGTTTGCAACAAGACTAGTCCCAGAGCTAAGAGGTATGTCCTACGAGGAGAGGTTAAGGGAAATCAACCTGACGACACTGGAGGACAGGAGAGATAGGGGGGACATGATAACGACATACAAAATACTGAGAGGAATTGACAAGGTGGACAAAGACAGGATGTTCCAGAGATTGGACACAGTAACAAGGGGACACAGTTGGAAGCTGAAGACACAGATGAATCACAGGGATGTTAGGAAGTATTTCTTCAGCCACAGAGTAGTCAGTAAGTGGAATAGTTTGGGAAGCGATGTAGTGGAGGCAGGATCCATACATAGCTTTAAGCAGAGGTATGATAAAGCTCAAGGCTCAGGGAGAGTGACCTAGTAGCGATCAGTGAAGAGACGGGGCCAGGAGCTCGGACTCGACCCCCGCAACCTCAACTAGGTGAGTACACACACACACACACACACACACACACACACACACACACACACACACACACACACACACACACACACACACACACACACACACACACGCAGGCACACGCGCGCGCGAGAGCGCACAGAGAGAGAGAGAGAAAGAGTCAATGAGGAAATCATTCCACAAGCGTTCTGTAGAGCTCTGTGTTCAGGTGAGCATACACACACACACACACACACACACACACACACACACACACACACACACACACACACACACACACACACACACACACACACACACACACACACACACACACAAAGATTATCATGAGAAGAGTGGTGGAGCACCTAGAAGAGAATGAGCTTATCATCGAGAGCCAAAACGATTTCAGGAACGGGAAACCCTGCGTCACAAACCTACTGGAGTTCTATGACAGGGTAACAGCAGTAAGACAAGAGAGAGAGAGAAGGGTGGGTAGATTGCATTTTCTTGGACTGTAAGAAGACGTTTGACACAGTTCCACACAAGAGATTAGTGCAACAGCTGGAGGACCAGACAGGGATAACAGGGAAGGCACTACAATGGATCAGGGAATACCTGTCTGGAAGACAACAGCGAGTCATGGTACGTGGCTAGGTGTCAGAGTGGGCGCCTGTAACGAGCGGGGTGCCACAGGGATCAATCCTAGGACCGGTACTGTTTCTGGTATTTGTGAACGACATAACGGAAGGAATAGACTCCGAAGTGTCCCTGTTTGCAGATGATGTGAAGTTGATGAGAAGAATTCAATCGGACGAGGACCAGGCAGGACTACAGAGGGATCTGGACAGGCTGCAGGCCTGGTCCAGAAACTGGCTCCTGGAGCTCAACTCCACCAAGTGCAAAGTCATGAAGATTGGGGAAGGGCAAAGAAGACCACAGACGGAGTACAGTCTAAGGGGGTCAGAGGCTACAAACCTCACCCAAAGAAAATGATCTTGGGGTGTGTATAACACCAGGCACATCTCCTGAGGCGCACATCAACCAAATAACTGCTGCAGCATATGGGCGCCTAGCAAACCTCAGAACAGCATTCCGACATCTTAATAAGGAGTCATTCAGGACCCTGTACACTCTGTACATTAAGCCCATATTGGAGTATGCAGCGCCAGTTTGGAACCCCTCACGTAGCCAAGCATGTAAGGAAACTAGAGAAAGTGCAAAGGTTTGCAACGAGACTAGTCCCGGAGCTAAGGGGTATGTCCTACGAGGAGAGGTTACCTTACAACACTGGAAGGCAGGAGAGATAGGGATGATATGATAACGACATATAACATACTGAGAGGAATCGACAAGGTGGACAGAGACAGTACACAGCAACAAGGGGACACAGTTGGAAGTTAAAGACTCAGATGAACCACAGGCATGTTAGGAAGTATTTCTTCAGTCACAGAGTTGTCAAGAAGTAGAATAGTCCGGGAAGTGATGTATTGGGGGCAGGATCCATACATAGCTTTAAGCAGAGGTATGATAAAGCTCATGGAGCGGGAAGTGAAGAGGCGGGGTCCAGGAGCTGTGAATCGACCCCTGCAACCACAACTAGGTAAGCACACACACACGAGAGAGAGAGAAAGAGAGAGAACTGTTATTACCTCTCAACTGGAAGAGAGTGAGGGAGTCTTGAAGCTGCTGTAGAACTCTGGATTCAAGTAACTAGAACTCTCCTCTTCTTGGAATCAAACCAGATTAACAGTGATTCCCAGACGCTCGATGCCTACAAAGGTTTAGCGCTTCTCTATAAAAATTAACAACGAAAACAAGACGGATAATAAATAAATAATAATAAAGAAAATAATAATAATAGCATCTACTATACACAAGAATATTTTTTATGAGCACAAATTTGGAGACTTAAAGTTGGCAGAGTAGAGTACATGATTAATTTCCTGGCTGGAAGTATAGGTGAGTAAAAAATAGATAATCTTACTTTAATACGTACACACAGAGCAAGACTCACACTATGAGCGGTGCACACACACAGCAAGACACAGTGTGAGCGGTGCACACACACTGTGAGCGGTGCACACACACAGCAAGGCACACACAGTGTGAGCGGTGGGACACACACAGCAAGGCACACACAGTGTGAGCGGTGCACACACACTGTGAGCGGTGCACACACACAGCAAGGCACACACAGTGTGAGCGGTGGACACACACAGCAAGGCACACACAGTGTGAGCGGTGCACACACACTGTGAGCGGTGCACACACACAGCAAGGCACACACAGTGTGAGCGGTGGACACACACAGCAAGGCACACACAGTGTGAGCGGTGCACACACACAGCAAGGCACACACAGTGTGAGCGGTGGACACACACGGCAAGGCACACACAGTGTGAGCGGTGCACACACACGGCAAGGCACACACAGTGCGAGCGGTGCACACACACAGCAAGGCACACAGTGTGAGCGGTGGACACACCCAGCTAGACACACACAGTGTGAGCGGTGCACACACACAGTGTGAGCGGTGCACACACACAGTGTGAGCGGTGCACACACACAGCAAGGCACACACAGTGGGAGCGGTGCACACACACAGCAAGGCACACACAGTGTGAGCGGTGGACACACACAGCTAGACACACACAGTGTGAGCGGTGCACACACACAGCAAGGCACACACAGTGTGAGCGGTGCACACACACAGCAAGGCACACACAGTGTGAGCGGTGGACACACACAGCTAGACACACACAGTGTGAGCGGTGCACACACACAGCAAGGCACACTGTGAGCGGTGCACACACACAGCAAGACACACACAGTGTGAGCGGTGCACACACACAGCAAGACACACACAGTGTGAGCGGTGCACACATACAGCAAGACACGCACAGTGTGAGCGGTGCACACACAGTGTGAACGGTGGACACACACAGCAAGGCACACAGTGTGAGCGGTGCACACACACAGTGTGAACGGTGGACACACAGTGTGAGCGGTGCACATACACAACAAGACACACACAGTGAGCGGTGCACACACACAGCAAGACACACACAGTGTGAACGGTGCACACACACAGCAAGACACACACAGTGTGAGCGGTGCACACACACAGCAAGACACACAGTGTGAACGGTAGACACACACAGCAAGGCACATAGTGTGAGCGGTGCACACACAGCAAGGCACACACAGTGTGAGCGGTGCACACACGCAGTGTGAACGGGGCACACACACAGCAAGACACACACAGTGAGCGGTGGACACACACAGTGTGAACGGTGCACACACACAGCAAGACACGCACAGTGTGAACGGTGCACACACACAGTGTGAACGGTGCACACACAGAGTGTGAACGGTGCACACACACAGTGTGAACAGTGGACACACACAGCAAGACACACACAGTGTGAGCGGTGCACACACACAGCAAGACACACACAGTGTGAACGGTGGACGCACACAGCAAGGCACACACAGTATGAGCGGTGCACATACACAGTGTGAACGGTGGACACAAACAGTGTGAGCGGTGCACACACACAGTGTGAGCGATGCACACACACAGCAAGACACACAGTGTGAACGGTGGACGCACACAGCAAGGCACACACAGTGTGAGCGGTGCACACACACAGCAAGACACACACACAGTGTGAACGGTGGACGCACACAGCAAGGCACACACAGTGTGAGCGGTGCACACACACAGTGTGAGCGGTGCACACACAGAGTGTGAGCGATGCACACACACAGCAAGGCACACACAGTGTGAGCGGTGCACACACACAGCAAGGCACACAGTGTGAGCGGTGCACACACACAGCAAGGTACAGTGTGAGCGGTGCACACACACAGTGTGAGCGGTGCACAGACACAGTGTGAGCGGTGCACACACACAGTGTGAGCGGTGCACACATACAGCAAGGCACACAGTGTGAGCGGTGCACACACACAGCAATCACACACAGTGTGAACGGTGGACACACACACAGCAAGGCACACACAGTGTGAGCGGTGCACACACACAGCAAGGCACACACAGTGTGAACGGTGGACACACACACAGCAAGACACACAGTGTGAACGGTGCACACACACAGTGTGAACGGTGGACACACACAGCAAGACACACACAGTGTGAGCGGTGCACACACACAGTGTGAGCGGTGCACACAGTGTGAGCGGTGCACACACACAGTGTGAGCGGTGCACACACACAGTGTGAGCGGTGCACACACACAGTGTGAGCGGTGCACACACACAGTGTGAGCGGTGCACACACACAGTGTGAGCGGTGCACACACACAGTGTGAGCGGTGCACAGTGTGAGCGGTGCACACACACAGTGTGAGCGGTGCACACAATGTGAGCGGTGCACACACACAGTGTGAGCGGTGCACACACACAGTGTGAGCGGTGCACACACACAGTGTGAGCGGTATGGGGCTGTGTCAGACGTAGCAGTATCTAGGAATGTTGATAAAGAGAAGTCTTCTACAACTCTCAGCTGGCCTAACATATTGGCATGACCTACTTCCACTAGTCGTCTCCGCCCACCTGTGACACCGTCTCCTTAATTCTTCACCTCTCTTGTCTCCGGTATATGTCTTCAGAGTCATCAAGGCTGTGGGACTGAACACCTCCTATCAAGGCTGTGGGACTGAACACCTCCTATCAAGGCTGTGGGACTGAACACCTATTAAGGCTGTGGGACTGAACACCTCCTATTAAGGCTGTGGGACTGAACACCTCCTATCAAGGCTGTGGGACTGAACACCTATCAAGGTTGTGGGACTGAACACCTCCTATAAAGGTTGTGTGACTAAACACCTCTTATCAAGGTTGTGGGACTGAACATCTCCTATCAAGGTTGTGGGACTGAACACCTCCTATCAAGGCTGTGAGACTGAACACCTATCAAGGCTGTGGGACTGAACACCTCCTATTAAGGCTGTGGGACTGAATACCTCCTGTCAAGGCTGTGGGACTGAACACCTATCAAGGCTGTGGGACTGAACACCTCCTATTAAGGCTGTGGGACTGAACACCTCCTGTCAAGGCTGTGGGACTGAACACCTCCTATCAAGGCTGTGGGACTGAACACCTCCTATCAAGGCTGTGGGACTGAACACCTATCAAGGCTATGGGACTGAACACCTCCTATTAAGGCTGTGGGACTGAACACCTCCCATCAAGTCTGTGGGACTGAACACCTCCTATCAAGGCTGTGGGACTGAACACCTCCTATCAAGGCTGTGGGACTGAACACCTATCAAGGCTGTGGGACTGAACACCTCCCATCAAGTCTGTGGGACTGAACACCTATCAAGGCTGTGGGACTGAACACCTCCTATCAAGGCTGTGGGACTGAACACCTCCTATCAAGGCTGTGGGACTAAACACCTATCAAGGCTGTGGGACTGAACACCTCCTATCAAGGCTGTGGGACTGAACACCTATCAAGGCTGAGGGACTGATCACCTATCAAGGCTGAGGGACTGATCACCGATCAAGGCTGAGGGACTGATCACCTATCAAGGCTGAGGGACTGATCACCTATCAAGGCTGAGGGACTGATCACATCAAACTATTTGTCTGTGTTCCACCATCTGTAGTATTATTCTCTGTATTGAACTGATAAAGATACTGGTTGGAGATGCGTCTCCATAATATATATACCCAAGTATTTCACCTGTGTATTATTAACCTACCAGTCTTGTTGCACTTGTTGCACAAGCAAATTTAGGTAGCGGTTGCAATCCACTACTACTACTACCACTACTACTATTATTATTATTATTACTATTATTATTATTACTACTATTATTATTACTACTATTATTATTATTATTACTACTGCAATTATTATTATTACTGTTACTACCACTACTAACTCCTACTACTGCTACTACTACTTTATGATTATTATTATTATTATTATTAATATTATTATTATTATTATTATTATTATTATTATTATTATTATTAAGGTAATATTGATCTCTTCAGAGTTAATTACTCTGAGGGACGGTTAAATTATGTTAAATTAGTATGTAAATGAGATGGCTGAAGTCTGTACTCTCTGTCTTAAAGACTAGATAACATTATGTTAAAGTGATCTGAGGCACATGTACCCTGAGGCACATGTACCCTGAGGCACATGTACCCTGAGGCACATGTATCTTGAGACCCCAGTATATATAACCCTAGTATCCGAAGAAAGGCTAGTTCCAGGCTAGTCTTCACACCCTAGTTTTTGTTAGGGAAATCTCAGTTGTACGAGAGACCCACGTGGTGAGTTTTCCCATAGGATCTGACTTCTAGATAAAGGTTATAAGACTTGTGGAGGCCTTTCTAACCTCAGACTTAGTTGAGCACAGAGCTAGAGTTGTGTGTGAAGACTTGGTGACCAGACTTCATCAGGAAGAGCTGAGGCTCTGTGGACCTGGGGCTGGGAGTCTGACTGCTCTGCTGATGCATCTTTAAGTACCTAAGACAGTGACCTGTTGCATGAACTATACAAACCTGTCTGAAGACAGACCAGCTGTTGAACCACTTTTGACTCTCACAATGTTTCGCTCCGTGTAGAACTTCATCAGGTCATTACTTGGTGAAAGCGTTTCGTTCTCTAGAGCAAAAATCTTGTTAATGACAGATTGTCATTAAGACAAGAAGAAGAGGAAAAAAAAAGAAAAATAAGACGGAAAAGAGAGAGAAAATCAAGAAAAAGAAAAAAAGAAGAAAAAAGAAAATATTCTCAGCAGGGCAAACCAGAGAACGGGTGAGGATCGAACCCCAGGTAATCGTGGTGTTACGGTTTTCGTGAGTCACGACCGCAACAAGACCCATGTGGAGCCAAGGCCGGGCCACCACTTGGACAAGGCCCGGGCCGGGAGAATACCGGCTAATCTTTAACTAAGACCCATGTGTCAACACCTGGGTCTGCCAGTAAAGACACCCAGGTGTTGCACAAGTGTCCCATTCACCAACATGCGTCGTAATAACACCGCTGAGGTTATAATGCTCTCAGTGTTTCGGGAATAAAATACGTCGCGCCTCCAGACACCTGTTGTGGCAGACTTAACAATATGGAAGATAATTTTGGTCGATTTTTTTTCCACTCATGAATTTTGTATGAGGAAACTTTGTTAATATTCCTCGCTCGGCTGGTCCTAAAGAAAAATAGAAATAACTCTTTTTACACGATTATTCTGTGACAGGTTGAGAGAATGGGGGATGGAGTGAGATACTGGATTATTCTCTCTCTCTCTCTCTCTCTCTCTCTCTCTCTCTCTCTCTCTCTCTCTCTCTCTCTCTCTCTCTCTCTCTCTCTCTCTCTCTCTCTCTCTCTCTCTCTCTCTCTCTCTCTCTCGACCTTGAGACTGCTGAAGAGCTTTTGATTCAAAGATCTGGAGCTGGTTTTTTCCATTTCTGGAAAGTGGAAAAACGTTGTATGACCCTTACGAGTTTAGGACTTCCCATAGCAGCACTACTATATTTAATAATAATAACAATAATAATAATAATAGCAATAATAATAGCAATAATAATAATAATAAACAATACTAAGAATAACAATAATAATAATAATAATACAATAATAATAACAATAATTATAATAATAATAATATTACACGACGTTATTTGTTTATTTTAATGTTTAGTGTAACAAACA
>NC_069479.1:4807591-4847591 GCF_026875155.1 Cherax quadricarinatus
GCATTCCCTTTTACCTACCTGGGGGTCTACCTCAGTTTTTCTAAACACCTACCTGGGGGGTCTACCTGGAGTCTACCAAAGAACCACCAGGGGGGTCTACCTGAAGGGTCTACTTGGAGTCTACCTAAAGGGTTACCGGGATCTCCCAAAGGATCACAGGAGGGCCTCCCTGAAGGGTCTACTTAGAGTACCGAAGGGTCACCTGGATCAAACCTAAAGGATTACGGGAGGGTCTCCCTAAAGGGGTCTACCTAAGGCCTACCTGGATTCAAACCGAAGGATCTACCTTTGGGGGGTTACCTAAAGGGGCCCCCTCTGGACTCCCAAAGGGTCTCATAAAGGGACTACCTGGAGTTTACCTAAGGGAATCTACCTGAAAGATCTACCTGGAGGGCTACCGAAATTTTAAACTGGAGTCTACCCAAAGGGATTCCTGAAGGGTCTACCTAAAAAGTCTACCTAAGAATGACCTGGGGGGAACCCTGGAGTCAAACCTGAAAGATCTCCCTGAAATTTCTACCTGAATACTACTGAAGTTTTCCAAAAGGATCTACCGGAGTCTACTGAAGATCAGCGGGAGTCTCCGAAGGTTCCCCCTGGAATCTACCTAAAGGATCTCCTGGGTCTACCGAAAGCCCCTCCCGGGGTCTCCCCTAAGAATCTACCTGGAGTCTACCGAAGGTTCCGGAGTCACCTAAAGGTTTTTCCCCTGGATCTCCCTAAAGGATCAAACCTGGACCCTCCTGAAGGCTACCGTGTGTGTTTGGTGTGTGTGTGTGTGTGTGGGGTTGGTACCCATTATTTTACCACTCCCCAAAATACACACATCATATACAGAAATACAAAAATTTTCCATTGAAATCAAAGTGCGTCCATGCATGTAGCTCTTAACCATACATCATCATCTTCTCCTTTCTCTCTCCCCCCTCTCTCTCTCTCTTCTCTCTCTTTTCTCTCTCTCTCTCTTCTCTTTTTTCTTTCTCTCTCCTTTCTCCTTTTTCTTTCTCTCGCTCTCTTTCTCTCTTTTCAATGGGTAAATTCTCAACGTAAATACAGCTCTCGTGATTGATGAAATTTCGCGTTTTTTTGCTTATGATCACCAAGCAACTAGATTAAAACTCTCCTGATCTTTTGTTTTTAAACTATACCCCCAAAATTTGAAGAACATACCGTAGCAATGACCAAAACTTCAGAGGAGTATATATTAAAAAATTATATGATATAAGTGCACTTTTGAGGAGGGTGGGTGTTAAGTCCGGAAAAGGGGGGATTACAGTGTCGGGCACTCTGAAGATGGTGAGGATGTACAGTCCTGGAGGGGTAAAACGGTCTGCCCCCTTAAGGAGGGGTGGGATTTTTACGTCCTTTGGGGGGGTGGGATGTAAAAAGTGTCTGCACTTAAGGGGGGGTAAAGATGTTCGCCGGGGGTGGGGTTTTACAGTGTCTGAAATCTAAAGGATGGGGAGAATTTTCAGCCCCCTGGAGGTGGGTAGTACATGTTTTGCACCTGAGGATGGGTGAGGTTTTTACAGTCCTGGGGGTGGGATTTTACGGGTGTCGGGATTTCCTGAAGGTTTGGGTGAGAAGTTAAAAAAGTCCTGGAGGTGGTATTTTAAAAGGGTCTGAAACCCCTTGGGATTGTGGTTGCCCTAGTCCTGGGGGGGTGGGATGTAACGGGCCCTTTGGAAGGTGGGGGGGATTTTTACGGGCCCCGGGATTTCGGCCCCCGGCCTTGAAGGATGGGGTGAGGATTTTAACAGTCCGGGGAAGGGGGATGTACGGGGTTCTGCCCCCTCTAAAGGAGGGGTGAGGATTTTAAAAACGCCCCGGGAGTTGGGATGTACAGGTCTGCACCCCCGGGAAGGATGGGTGAGAATTTTTAACAGTCCTGGATTTTGGGATGAAACAGGGGGGGTCCATCTGAAGGGATGGGTGAGGAGTTACGTCCTGGAGGTGGGTAGTACAGTGTCTGCACTCTAAAAGGATGGGTGAGGATATTACAGCCCCTTGGAAGGGGGAAATGTACAGGCCCGGGCACTTGAAGGATGGGAGGGATTTTAAACAGTCCGGGAAAGGGGGGGATTTTTAACGTGTCTGCCCAAAAAAGGGAAATGGTGAAGATTTTACAGCCTGGGGGTTTTGGGATTTAAACAGTGTCTGCCTTAAAGGTTTGGTGAGGATTTTACAGCCGGGAAGTGGGATGAAACGTGTTTTCCTCGGGAAGGATTGGTGAGGATGTTACGGGGGTTTGGGGGGGGGGGGGTGAGTGAAAAGTGTCGGGCCACTTTTGAAGGATGGGTAGGATTTTTCAGTCCGGGAGATGGATGTCAGTGTCTGCACTCTAAAAGGATGGGTGAGGAGGGTTAAACAGCCCTGGGGGTGGGAGTACAGGGGTCTGACTCTGAAAAATGGGTGAGGATGTTTTCAGTCCTGGAGGGGGGGATGTACAGTGTCTGCACTTTGAAGGATGGGTGGGGAGGGTTTACGTCCTGGAGGGGGGAATGTAAAAGTCTTTGAAACTCGAAGGAGGGGTGAAGATGTTACAGTCCTGGAGGGGGATGTACAGGGGTCTGCACTCTAAAAGGAGGGGTAAAGACGTTACAGTCCTGGGGGTGGGATGTACAGGGGCCCTGAAACTCTGAAGGAGGGTTTTTGGGGGGATGTTACATTTCCTGGGGGTTTTGGGGAAAAAAAAAAAAAACCAGGTCTGCATTTCTAAAGGATGGGTGGGGAGTTCCAGCCCCTGGAGGTGTAAATTTTTACGTGTCTGCACTCTAAAGGGAAAGGGGGTGGGGGATTTTTACAGCCCCTGGAGGGTGGGATTTTAACGGGTGTCTGAACTCTGAAGGATGGGTGAGGATGTTACAGCCCCTGGGGGGTGGGATGACAGTGTCTGCACTTTTAAAAGGATGGGTAGGATTTTACAGCCGGAGGTGGGTTTTACAGGGCCCTGCATTTCTGAAGGTGGGTGGGGGGTTTGTTCAGTCCTGGGGTGGGATTTTCAGTGTCTGCACTCTAAAGGGATGGGTTGAGGATGTTAAAATCCTGGAGGGTGGGATTTTCAGTTTTCTGCACTCGAGGGAATTTTTTGAAGAGGTTAAGTCCTGGGGGTGGGAGTCCATGTCTGCCCCTTGAGGGAAAAAGGGTGAAGTTGTTACGTCCTGGAGGGGGGATGTACAGGGGTCTGCACTCTGAAGGGGGGGTAAAGTTTTTTCAGTCCTGGAGGGGGAAAATGTACAGTGTCTGCACTCTAAAGGGAAAGGGTGAGATTTTTAAACATTTTCCGGGAGGGGGGGAATGTCGGGTGTCGCACTCTAAAGGGAATGGGTTGAGGATGTTAAAAGTCCTGGGGGTTTGAGATGCACATTTCCCGCACTCTAAATAAGGGGTTGAAGATGTTCCCAGTCCTGGGGGGGGAATTTTCCGGTGTCTCCCACTCTAAAGGATGGGGAGGATGTTACATTTCCGGGAGGGGGGGAGGTACAGTGTCTGCACTCTGGGAGGGGGTTAGGATGTTAAAACCCCTGGAGGTGGGATGACATTGTTTTGCACTCTGAAGGATGGGTAAAGGTTTTACAGTCCGGATTTTGGGAGTACAGGGGTTGCACTCTAAAGGATGGGTGAGGTTGTTACAGCCCCTGGAGGTGGGATTTTACAAGTGCCCTGCACTCTGAAGGGGGTGAGGATTTTTAAGGCCCCTTGGAGGGGGGGTTCATTTGTCTGATCTGAAGGAGGGGGGGATGTTACAGTCCTGGAGGTGGGATGTACAGTGTCTGCACTCTGAAGGAGGGTGAAGTGTTAAAAGCCCCGGGAGGGGGATTTTACAGTGTCTTTAAATCGAAGGATGGGTGAAGATGTTACAGCCCCTGGAGGTGGGATGTATAGTGTTGAAATTCTGAAGGATGGGTGGGATTTTTACAGTCCTGGGGGGGTGGGTGTCCATTTGTCTGCACTCTGAAGGAGGGGTGAGGATTTTCCCGTCCTGGGGGGTGGGATGTACAGGGGTCTCCCACTTTTAAAGGAGGGGTGAAGATTTTACAGTCCTGGAGGTTTGGATGCATAGTGTCTGAAACTCGAAGGATGGGTGGGAGTTACGTCCTGGGGGTTGGGTTTGAAAGGGTGCCCCTCCCACTCGGGAAGGATGGGTGAGGTGTTCAGTCCTGGGGGGTGGGATTACATGTTTTGCACTCTGAAGGAGGGGGTGGGGATGTTACAGTCCTGGGGGTGGGATTTTACGTGTCTGCACTCTGAAGGATGGGTTGAGGAGGGTTACAGTCCTGGAGGGGGGGTTGTACGTGTCTGCATCTGAAGGTGGGTGAGGATGTTGCAGTCCGGGGAGTTGGGATGTCCCAGTGTCTGAACTCTGAAGGGGGGGTTTGAGGATGTTACAGTCCGGGAGGTGGGTTTGTACAGTGTCTGCACGGGGGAAGGATGGGGAGGATGTTACAGCCTTTGGAGGGGGGATGTTACAGGGGTCTGCACTCTGAAGGAGGGGTGAAGATGTTAAAAGCCGGGGAGGGGGGGATGTACAGTGCTGCCCCTCTAAAGGGAAAGGGGGTGAAGACGTTACAGTCCTGGGGTGGGATTTTTCAGTGTCTGCACTTGAAGGATGGGTGAGAAGGGTTACAGTCCGGGGAGGTGGGAAGTACTGCCCTGCACCCTGAAGGAGGGGTGGGATGTTCCAGTCCTGGGGGTGTGATGTACAGTTCTGCACTTTTGAAGGAGGGGTGGGGGATGTTCCCGGGTCCTGGAGGGGGGATGTACAGTTCTGCACTCTAAAGGTGGGTGAAGATGTTACGCCCTGGGGGGGGATGTATATTGGTCTGCACTCTGAAGGATGGGTGAGGTGTTACAGTCCTGGAGGGGGGGATGTACATTTGTCGGGCACTCTAAAGGTTTGGGTTGGGATGTTACAATCCTGGGGGTGGGATGTACAGTTTTCTGCACTCTAACGGAGGGGTGAATAATGTTACATTTCCGGGAGGGGGGAAAGTACGTGCCCTGCACCTAAAGGGAAATGGGTGAAGATGTTCCCCAGCCCTTGGAGGTGGGTTGTACGTGTCGGGCACTCTGAAGGATGGGTAAAGATTTAAACCCTGGAGGTGGGTTTGTACAGTGCCCTGCATTTGGGAAGATGGGTGGGGGGAAGTTACACCCTTGGAGGGAAAATGCACGTTTTTCTGCACTCTAAAAGGTTTGGGTAAAGTTTGTTACAGCCCCTGGAGGGGGGAATGTACTTGTCTCCACTCAAAGGATGGGTTTAGGAGGGAAACAGCCCTGGAGGTTGGGATTACAGTGTCTGCACTCTAAAAGGAGGGGGTGGGGATTTTCCCCCAGTCCTGGAGGGGGATGTACATTGTCTGCACTCTAAAGGGGTTGGGTGAGGATTTTAAACAGCCCCTGGATTTGGGGATTTTCATGTTTTGCACTCTAAAGGGATGGGTGAGGTTTTTTACAGCCCCTGGAGGGGGTTTGACAGGTTGCACTCTGAAGGAGGGGTTGAGGATGTTACAGTCCTGGAGGGGGATGTACAGTGTTTTGAACTCTAAAGGATGGGGGATGTTACAGTCCTGGGGGTGGGATGTACATTGTCTGCCTCTGAAGGAGGGGGTGAAGATTTACAGCCCCTGGAGGGGGGGTTTACAGTTTTCCGGGAAACTCTAAAGGAGGGTGAAGATTTTTCCCGTCCGGGAGGGGGGTTTTATAGTGTCTGCACCAAAGGATGGGTGAGGATGTTACAGCCCTGGAGGTGGGATTTCAGTGTTTTCATTTCTAAAGGAAAGGGGTGGGGATGTTACAGTCCTGGGGGGTTGGGATGTACGGGGTCTGCACTGGGAAGGATGGGGTGGGGAAATTTTTACAGTCCTGGAGGTGGGATGTACATTTGTCTCCCACTTTTAAGGGTGGGTGGGGAATTGTTACAGCCCTGGAGGTGGGATGAAACAGTGTTTTCACTCTAAAGGGAAAAGGGGTTTGGGGGGAATGTTCAGTCCTTGGATTTTGGGAAATGTCGTGCCCTGCACTCAAAAAGGATGGGTAGGATTTTAACAGTCCGGGAAAGGTGGGATGTACAGTTTTCTGCACTCAAAGGGATGGGTGAGGATTTACAGCCTGGAGGGGGGATGTACAGTTCTGCACCCCTGAAGGATGGGTGAGGGTTTTTACATCCTTGAGGTGGGATTTTCATTTCCCTGCACTCTAAAGGATGGGGTGAGGATTTACAGCCCTTGGAGGGGGGATGTACAGTTTCTGCACCTGAAGGGGGGGTGAGGATGTTTCAGTCCTGGGGGTTTAATTTTCAGTGTCTGCACTCTAAAAGGAGGGGTGAGGATTTTTTACAGTCCTGGAGGTGGGATGTACAGTGTCTCCCAACCCCTAAAGGGAGGGGTGAGGATGTTACAGTCCGGGAGGTGGGATGTACATTTGCCCTGAAACCTCTGAAGGATGGGTGGGATGTTCGGTCTGGAGGTGGGATGTACGGGTTTCTGCACCCCTGAAGGATGGGTGGGGAATGTTACTGTGAGGGCCCACCCCTTTCCCCTCTGGAAAAGGACAGTCAAAAAATTTGCCAGCGAAAGTTTTTACGGCCTGATACTGAAAATAAAAAAATAATACTCTTTTCTGTGCCCCCACCCACCCCTTTCCCTTTACCCCCACTTCCCCCTTATAGGAAATATATATTTTATATATATATATATAATATTTTAATATATTTTAATATATATATAAAATGTATATAAGGTAAAATTTAGCTGAAAAGATTTAGAACATAACTAAAACCCAAGTTTCATAAAAACGGATGATTTTTTAACCAAGGGACTTTCAAGGGGAGATATTAAAGCTACGTTTTTTCATTGTTTTTCAATTAAATTCCCGCAAAAATTTGTTTGCAGACCCGCTTTTTAGTGGTGTTTTGTGGGGGGGGCTTTTTGTTGCTGGAATATTGGCTTTGTATTATTTAGAGGTTAAAATACGTTTAAAAAATATATGAAATTTTTGGGCTAGGTTTTAAATTTTTTGTACATATTTTGACGTTTTTCAGGTGGGGGTTTTGGTAATCTCTTTAAGTCAAGTTGTATACGAATTTTTCTTTCCAAGGACAATTCCACCACCCAAATATAAAACTACAAAGGGAAACATACATACTACCACACCCCCAACACACACACACACACACACACACACACACACCCCACACGCCACCCCAACACACACAAAACCCCCAACACCACACAACCAAAACACACAAAAACAACAACACACACACACAACACCCCACACACCACACACCACACACACACCCCAACACCACCCACACACACACACCAACACCACACACACACCCACACACACACACACCACACCACCCCCAAAACACACAAAACCACACCCACACACACACCCCCACACTTTCCACACACACACAAAACACACCCCAACTTTAACACACACACACACACAACACAAAACCCCACACACACACACACAAACACAACACAACACACACACACACACACACCCCCACACATCACAACAAAAACCACACCACACAACCACACAACACAACAAAACCCCCATAAACACACACAAAAACACACAAAACACCCCCACACAACACACACAACACACCACACACAAACAACACACACACACCCCACAAAACCCCACACGCACACAAAAACACCACACACCCCACAAAACACAACACACACCACATACACCCCACACCCACACACACACGCACACACACACGAACACACACAACACCGCACACGCACACAAAAACCCCAAAAAACACGCACACACACACAAACACGCACCAACACACCCACACACACGCCCCACACACAACCACTAAAACGCACACAAACACACAACACAACACACGCACACACAAAAACGCCACGCCACACAACACACACACACAAAAAACCCCCACTAACACACACACACACAAAAAAACATAAAACACACACACCCCCAAAAACACACCACCCACACATACAACACACACACACACCCCACACGCACAAAAACCCCCACACAAAAGGGCAAAAACGAACACACACACACACACACACACACAACACACAAAACCAAAACCACGCACACGCACACGCACCACACCACACATAAAACACACACACACACCACCACACACACCCACACACAAAACACATAAAACACACACACACACAACACACACCCCACACACCACACACCCACACACAAAACCACACACACACACACACACAAACAACCACACACAATCCCTCACAACACCCCAACACACCACAACACACACCCCAAAACAGGGCCACACGCCACAAACAAAACCACACACACATCACAACACACACACACACAAACAAAATTTTTACACACAAACACACACACACACAAAACCCACACACAACCCACACACACCCCCACACACGCACCGCACACAACACCCCCACCCCACACAAAACCACACCCCCAAAACACCCACACATACCACACACACACACCACACGCAACACACACCACGCACACACACCACACACCCGAACGCAAACAACACCCCACACACGCACACACCCCACACACACGCCACACACACACACACAAAACCCACACCCCAACCACACCCCCACACACCCCACACACCACACACCCACACGCACACAACTTTACAAACACACGACCACACACACACACACACAAACACAACACACAAAACACGAAACAAACACAAAAAACACACACCACACACACCGCACCACACACGCACAAACTTACCCACGCTTACACCCTCAATACCCACAAAATCTCCGTCAACAAACAAAAAGAACGAGGGGCCCCTTATCGAAGCCCTAAAAACCCGAAAGGGTGAATCATCGAACTTACAAGCCCAGAAAAAAAATCCCCATGCAAAAAATGGTGCTGCAGAGAGAGAGAGAGAGGGAGAGAGAGAGAGGAGAGGGGGGGGGGGGGAAAAGGGATTGTTTTATGCTACTAAGGTTTATCAGGTCTTGTTGTTCCCGGGTTATATGAAGACTGTCACTTTTGGTGCTGGTATTCCTTCACGGATTTCCCGAACTGAACCCTCGTCTCCCCCTTTTGGGCGACGGTTTGTGAAAGGAGGCGAGGGAACAAGTACCCTCCTACGTATGAAAGCTTCCTTCCCCAGCAGGCACCAAATCCCGGACGGAGGCGGAGGGTCGCAAGGGAGGTCTGTGGGGGGGCTTCTCCCCCCCGGGAAAGTAGGGGCTTTTCGCCCTCGTTCTTCTGGGGACCCATGTTTTTAAAACGTTTTTTTTGGGTTTTCCCCCTGGGGGAAATATTTGGGCTTGGCCCTTTTTACATCTATCATTTTTATTTTTGGGGGGCTTTACCAATAGGATGATGAATAAGACTGTTCGCCCTTGGGAGTTTTATTTTGAAAAAAGTGTCCCCTGCGGGGACAGGGGAAATGCGGATGTGAATTTTTGGGGTAAAGGACACCCCCACTTTTTCGATCAAGGCTAGGGCCCCTTCCCAGTTCGTTTCAAGGCAAATGGATTCCCCCCCTCGATAAAGGCTAAGGGATTTCCCCATTTTGGTTCAAGGCAAAGGGACTTCCCCCCTTCGATAAAGGGCCCAAAGGGAAATTTCCCCCCCTTTCAATCAAGGCTAAAGGGTTTTCCCCCCCTTTCGATAAAGGTTTAAGGGACCTTCCCATCTTCGTTAAAGGTTTGGGGGACTTCCATTTTTCGCTCAAAGTAAGGGTTTTCCCACGTTTGATAAAGACAAAGGGGGTTTTCCCTTCGAAAAGGGCAAAGGGGGCCCCCCAATCTTCGATAAAGGGCTAAGGGCCTTTCCCCTTTTCGTTTTCAAGGCAAAGGGGCCCTTCCCATCTTCGTTCAAGGCAAAGGGGATTCCCCCATTTTTCGATCAAGGGCCCTAAGGGATTCCCATCTTCATAAAGGCAAATCCCCTTTCCCCACCCTTCGACCCAAGGCAAAGGGGGATTTTCCCATCTTCGATCGAGGTAGGGACTTCCCGGTTTTGATCAAGGCAAAGGGGCCCCCCACTTCCCGGGCCAAGGCTAAGGGATTTCCCTCCCCTTCGATCCAAGGCTGAGGGATTTCCCCACCTTTGACCCAAGGCTGGGGGATTTTCAGCACCTTTGATAAAAGGTTTTGGGACTTTCCCATCTTCGCCCAAAAGGCAAAGGGGAACTTCCCACCTTCGACCAAGACTGGGGGGACTTCAGACAACCTTTTCCGATAAAGGCAAAGGGACCCCCCTTTCGCCCAAAGGTTGGGGATTTCTCACTTTTAAACCAAGGCTAAGGGAATTTCCCCCCTTCAACAAGTCTAAAGGGAAAACTGAAAAATCTCAAAATTTCTTTTAAATTTCCCAACTGTCCCCTTTTTATTAAAAATCCCCCTTGTTTTTGGGACTGAAAAAGCCCCCACCCAGGCAAAAAGGTTTTTTCATCCATAAAGAAAACCCAGGGTGTACTTGCGTCTTTGGGCCCGATCACCCCTTATTCTTAAAGTTGTGGTAGTTTTTGCCTCCGTCCAAGACTGATACAAATACGCCCTTTACTTTGGGGTATGCTCTTGTTTTTTTAGCAAAACCCTCTGTTCACGGGGGCTTCCTCTCCCCCCGGGAAATAATTCAACCTCCCCACCACCACGATCTGTGAAAAACTAACCCCAAAGGTGGGGGAAACTGTTTTACCTAAATTTTTTGAAAAATAGTTTTTATTTGGCCCTTCAAATTTTATGTCCTGAATCTGTATTGAAAAGCCACTGGTTTGGCGAAACGTTAAAATAAAAAATATCCGGGAGGGTTGAAACATGTTCTTAACTTTCATAATTAAACCTTTTCCATGGGTTAAATTAAACCTTTTTCCCCCGGTACAATTCAACCCTTTCCCATGGTATAATTCAACCTTTCCATCGGTTTACTTAAACCCTTTTTCCATCGGTAAAAATTCCCAACCTTTCCATGGGTTATACTTAACCCTTTTCCACGGGTTATTTTAAACTTTTTTTATCAACTATACAGCTGTCAGTAACTTAGTTTAACCCACAGTAATAAAAAAAAAACCCCGGGACATGGCTTCCTTCCCTGGCCCCCCCCTTTCGCCCACCCTTCCCACCCACTTCCCGCCCCATCCTTCACCAATTCTCCCCCTCATTCCGTCCGTTTCACCGCATAAATAGGAACCTTTTTTTTTTAAATATTAAACCCACGGACTAAAGGGGTTTGCTTGCAAATTTTTGAAAATTTTTCTTGCATGCTCGGGGGTTTCTCTAAAATAAAAGGGCGGACTGAAATATTGAGGGGTTTTTGAGGGGGGGGAAAGAGGAAACAAAATTTTAACTATATACATTGATTTTTAAAATTGGAACGAGGGAAAAAATAAAGTGTTTAAAACAACAATACTAGAGTTAAATTTTTAAAATTTGTTGTTTTAAACTGCTGAGTTATTTTTCAAAAAAACATTTTAACTAATCTAACCATACCACGGGGGGGGTTTTTAACCCGGGGGGGGGGGTGGGGGGGGGGGGAAGTCTCAAAACTAATCTTGTGGGTAGTGTTTTAGAACACTGAACTACTCTATGTAGTTAGTGTCTAGAACACTGAACTACTCTATGTAGTTAGTGTCTAGAACACTGAAACTACTCTATGTAGTTAGTGTCTAGAACACTGAACTACTCTATGTAATTAGCGTCTAGAACACTGAACTACTCTATGTAGTTAGTGTCTAGAACACTGAACTACTCTATGTAGTTAGTGTCTAGAACACTGAACTACTCTATATAGTTAGTGTCTAGAACACTGAACTACTCTATGTAGTTAGTGTCTAGAACACTGAACTACTCTATGTAGTTAGTGTCTAGAACACTGAACTACTCTATGTAGTTAGTGTCTAGAACACTGAACTACTCTATGTAGTTAGTGTCTAGAACATGAACTACTCTATGTAGTTAGTGTCTAGAAACACTGAACTACTCTATGTAGTTAGTGTCTAGAACACTGAACTACTCTATGTAGTTAGTGTCTAGAACACTGAACTACTCTATGTAGTTAGTGTCTAGAACACTGAACTACTCTATGTAGTTAGTGTCTAGAACACTGAACTACTCTATGTAGTTAGTGTCTAGAACACTGAACTACTCTATGTAGTTAGTGTCTAGAACACTGAACTACTCTATGTAGTTAGTGTCTAGAACACTGAACTACTCTATGTAGTTAGTGTCTAGAACACTGAACTACTCTATGTAGTTAGTGTCTAGAACACTGAACTACTCTATGTAGTTAGTGTCTAGAACACTGAACTACTCTATGTAGTTAGTGTCTAGAACACTGAACTACTCTATGTAGTTAGTGTCTAGAACACTGAACTACTCTATGTAGTAGTGTCTAGAACACTGAACTACTTATGTAGTTAGTGTCTAGAACACTGAACTACTCTATGTAGTTAGTGTCTAGAACACTGAACTACTCTATGTAGTTAGTGTCTAGAACACTGAACTACTCTATGTAGTTAGTGTCTAGAACACTGAACTACTCTATGTAATTAGTGTCTAGAACACTGAACTACTCTATATAGTTAGTGTCTAGAACACTGAACTACTCTATATAGTTAGTGTCTAGAACACTGAACTACTCTATGTAGTTAGTGTCTAGAACACTAAACTACTATTTAATCTACTACTGTAGTTCCAGGATTTACCATCACACATAAAATTGATTGTCCATATAAAAGAAATATAATGGTATCATCACTCACAGAATCCACAAATATCAACAAGTCTCAAGGTCAGTGAAGACTGAATTAGATGGTAAAGTTTGCCCTCAAAAATTATATTCCAGCACCCAACCTCACCAAAATAGTACGCAATGAAATATATATTTTTTTTCGTTAGGTTCAGAATGATTTTTGCGAAATTATTGCATGCACAAATTTTCGCTTGCCTTATTCGGCAAGAAATCCAAATATTCTTCCTTGAAGCCTTTTTATTACTATATATATATATATATAATATATATATATATTATTATATAATAATAATATATATATATATATAATATATATATATATATATATTATATATGATATATGTATATAAACGTACATTATCAACTTCGTCCTTCACGAAATTTTGGGATCAGAATTGAAAAGTATATTGAGTGTGTATTGGAGCGTCGTTGTGGTGCTGAGGTAATATTGTTTCTCCAATTCTGCGGTCAACATTTCCTCTTACGAAAACATTGCTGTTTTGTTTAGCATACTGCTGGTTGTATTATTGCTAGGCGTTCTTCCCTTCGTCAGCAGCACCAGCAGCAGTAAGGCAGGAACAACAACAATGATAGAGGAGTGAGGGAGGGAGTAGGGGAGGGAGGGAGGAAAATAACAATGGTAGGGGAGGGAGGGAGGAACAATAACAGTGGTAGGGGAGGGAGGGAGGAACAATAACAATGGTAGGGGAGGGAGGGAGGAAAAATAACAATGGTAGGGGAGGGAGGGAGGAACAATAACAGTGGTAGGGGAGGGAGGGAGGAACAATAACAATGGTGGGGGAGGGAGGGAGGAAAAATAACAATGGTAGGGGAGGGAGGGAGGAACAATAACAGTGGTAGGGGAGGGAGGAGAAACAATAACAGTGGTAGGGGAGGGAGGGAGGAACCAATAACAATGGTAGGGGAGGGAGGGAGGAAAAATAACAATGGTAGGGGAGGGGGAGGAACAATAACAGTGGTAGGGGAGGGAGGGAGGAACAATAACATGGTAGGGGAGGGAGGGAGGAAATATAACAATGGTAGGGGAGGGAGGGAGGAACAATAACAGTGGTAGGGGAGGGAGGGAGAAACAATAACAGTGGTAGGGGAGGGAGGGAGGAACAATAACAATGGTAGGGGAGGGAGGTAGAAACAACAACAGTGGTAGGGAAGGCAGGGAGGGAAGCACAGTACAGTACACCCTACCCACCTCGACCAAATCTCTCTAGGAAATCTACGAAGTGATGATTGAAAATACTACTGAAGGGTAAGTCCAGCATCAGAATGGTTTCCAAGGATAATACAGTAACCTAGATTTTATCTACATCCGTTTGAGAAAGTGGGTTAATTCAATGTAAATTAGTAGTCACCATCATGGGAGTGATGTATTATTTTGACCCAGCAGGAAGGTGGTCACTACCATACTACACATCCACTGACCCAGCAGGAAGGTGGTCACTACCGTACAACAGATCCACTGACCCAGCAGGAAGGTGGTCGCTACCATACAACAGATCCACTGTGACGTTTTCCAGGGACAGATTATCAATCAATAATCTCTCTCTCTCTCTCTCTCTCTCTCTCTCTCTCTCTCTCTCTCTCTCTCTCTCTCTCTCTCTCTCTCTCTCTCTCTCTCTCTCTCTCTCTCTCTCTCTATCTCTCTCTCTCTCTCTCTCTCTCTCTCCCTCTCTCTCCCTCTCTCGCCCTCTCTCTACTCTCCCTACTTTCTGCTTCCACTATTCCTTCTACTACTACTATTTCCACTACCAGCCTTACCACTAATTCTTTTCCTTCCTCTCTTGGTCCCTTCCCTGTCCCACCTCGCCTATATATACTGGCTTTCTCACTCTTTTGTGTTAAAAATTTATACATACATACTGTACTAGAATAACTAATTTTTAAAGGGGTGGAGGGGTAAGCCAGGGTAAGGCCTCGGTCAGATGATCAAAAGCTTCAGCGGCAGGTCATCACATGACTAAGACCTTCGTCAGGAAACACTTGTCCTGTTTCCTGACAAACCTCACCTAGCCTAATCTTTTGTGTTAGTGTGACTTTGTAAACGGTCCAAGTCGGACCGAAACGTCGTCGTAAGCTCCTCTCTCCTATGTGCGGGTTATTGTTCCAGTCACGGTATTGTGCTTTTTTCTTCTTTAATAAAGACTCCTGCTTTCCAAGATTCCAAACTCTGGACTCCTCTTACACCCGCATTAAACTCACTGAGACATTCAGTAAACAGCGGTAAGGCAAACTGTTCTTATTAGTTAAATAATCCATAACATAAAAGAGACAATTTAATTTCGCAAGAAAGAATTTTTATAGGGTAAGCGATGCTTACCTTGCTTCTTATGAATACACTACACTGCTGACTAGTTAATTGACTTGAAAATGTATCGAGTACAGGGTTCAATACGGCGTATGCTGTTAGCGGCCCTATAAACATGGCAGCAAGACCGCTACTAACTACAAAGACATTAAGGCTGCATGTAGCCGGCTCTCCACCAGGTCAATAATACTTCGATCTGTAAAATAAGGAGATATTTGGTTTAAACTTGTAGTGGAAGTAGTGTAATTAATTCATTAGGACAGATGTTTGACTAGGATATCCTACATAATTATCTGTTATTATGTTTTCTTGCAGAGAGAGATGTGGAGGAGGTTAGAAGAGGAAGTGGAAGAGGAGGTATAGAAGGGAAGAGGATATATAGAAGGGAAGAGGAGGTATAGAAGGGAAGAGGAGGCATAGAAGGGAAGAGGAGGTAAAGAAGAGAAGAGGAGGTATAGGGGAGACGAGGAAGTATAGGAGAGAACAGGAGGTACAGAAGGAAAGAGGAGGTGTAGGAGAGAAAAGGAAGAAAAGGTCGAGGAAGAGAACGAAGAGGAAGATGAAAGGGACAAACTGAACGAAAAGAAAAGAGGCTTGAATTAAGCTGGAAGCAGCAGGAGATGAGAGGGGAAGAACTGCGCTGGATGGAGTATAACGAGGGAGGATGAGGATGGTGGTGGCAGGAGAAAGAAACAGCGCAGCCCAGCACAAGACATTCTTCTCACAAAAGATCCATCTTTATAAAATACAACAACACCTACAATATACCAGTAGTTAGGTGGTGGGAATGAGTTAGTGTTGTCATGGAGGGAATTATCGCACCCAACTCCTTCCTCTGTTATTTCTTCAGTCTCCTGACCTTCAGTTTTCCTGTCGTATAATTAAATTTCGAAAAGTTTTTAAGAGCACAGAAGAACTTATGGTTTCGTAATAAACTTGTGTAAACTGAGCAGGTAAACTTGATTTTTACCTTGAGTTTACCTTCAAGTGCTTCCTGGCTACCATCTTCTAGGTTGGCGACCTGATTAACCAGGCTGTGGTTGGTTGCTTGGATGATGAGGCAAGGTTTTGCAGTACCTTGTCAAGCAGGTGTTGTTGTGCTCGGCTCACATACCGAGTGTCCGTAGTTCGATTCCCGGCCGGGTTGAAACATTGGGTATGTTTCCGCACACCTGCTGCCCCTGTTCACTTAGAAGTAAGTAGGTACCTGGGTGTTAGTCGACAGATGTGGGTGGCATCCTGGGGGTGGTAGTATGCCTTAGAGAAGACTGGAATTTGAAATGAGCTGAGGTAAGATAACAGCTCTTGGTCTGTAACTACTGGGGGTTCACAGAGGTAGTACTGGGGGTTCATAAAGGTAGTACTGGGGTTCATAAAGGTAGTACTGGGGGTTCACAAAGGTAGTATTGGGGGTTCACAAAGGTAGTACTGGGGGTTCACAAAGGTAGTACTGGGGGTTCACAAAGGTAGTACTGGGGGTCCACAAAGGTAATACTGGGAGTCCACAATGGTAGTACTGGGGGTCCACAAAGGTAGTACTGGGGGTCCACAAAGGTAGTACTGGGGGTCCACAAAGGTAGTACTGGGAGTCCACAAAGGTAGTACTAGGGGTTCACAGAGGTAGTACTGGGGGTTCACAAAGTAGTACTGGGGGTTCACAAAGGTAGTACTGGGGGTTCACAGAGGTAGTACTGGGGTTCACAAAGGTAGTACTGGGGGTTCACAAAGGTAGTACTGGGGGTTCACAAAGGTAGTACTGGGGGTTCACAAAGGTAGTACTGGGGGTTCACAAAGGTAGTACTGGGGGTTCACAAAGGTAGTACTGGGGGTTCACAAAGGTAGTACTGGGGGTTCACAAAGGTAGAACTGGGGTCCACAATGGTAGTACTGGGGGTTCACAAAGGTAGTACTGGGGGTCCACAAAGGTAGTACTGGGGGTCCACAAAGGTAGTACTGGGGGTCCACAAAGGTAGTACTGGGGGTTCACAGAGGTAGTACTGGGGGTTCACAAAGGTAGTACTGGGGGTTCACAAAGGTAGTACTGGGGGTTCACAGAGGTAGTACTGGGGGTTCACAAAGGTAGTACTGGGGGTTCACAAAGGTAGTACTGGGGGTTCACAAAGGTAGTACTGGGGTTCACAAAGGTAGTACTGGGGGTTCACAAAGGTAGTACTGGGGGTTCACAAAGGTAGTACTGGGGGTTCACAAAGGTAGTACTGGGGGTTCACAAAGGTAGTACTGGGGTTCACAAAGGTAGAACTGGGGTCCACAATGGTAGTACTGGGGGTCCACAAAGGTAGTACTGGGGGTCCACAAAGGTAGTACTGGGGTCCACAAAGGTAGTACTGGGGGTCCACAAAGGTAGTACTGGGGGTCCACAAAGGTAGTACTGGGGGTCCACAAAGGTAGTACTGGGGGTCCACAAAGGTAGTACTGGGGGTCCACAAAGGTAGTACTGGGGGTTCACAGAGGTAGTACTGGGGGTTCACAAAGGTAGTACTGGGGGTCCACAAAGGTAGTACTGGGGTCCACAAAGGTAGTACTGGGGTCCACAAAGGTAGAACTTGGGGTCCACAAAGGTAGTACTGGGGTTCAGAAAGGTAGTACTGGGGGCCCACAAAGGTAGTACTGGGAGTCCACAAAGGTAGAACTGGGGTCCACAATGGTAGTACTGGGGGTTCACAAAGGTAGTACTGGGGTCCAGAAAGGTAGTACTGGGGACCCACAAAGGTAGTACTGGGAGTCCACAAAGGTAGAACTGGGGTCCACAATGGTAGTACTGGGGGTTCACAAAGGTAGTACTGGGGGTCCACAAAGGTAGTACTTGGGGTCCACAAAGGTAGTACTGGGTCCACAAAGGTAGTACTGGGGGTCCACAAAGGTAATACTGGGGTCCCACAAAGGTTGTACTGGTTCCACAAAGGTAGTACTGGGGGTCCACAAGGTAGTAACTGGGGGTCCTCAAAGGTAGTACTGGGGGCCCACAAAGTAGTACTGGGGGCCCACAAAGGTATTACTGGGGTCCACAAAGGTAGTACTGGGGTCCAGAAAGGTAGTACTGGGGGCCCACAAAGGTAGTACTGGGAGTCCACAAAGGTAGAACTGGGGACCCACAAAGGTAGTACTGGGTCCACAAAGGTAGTACTGGGGGTCCACAAAGGTAGTACTGGGGGCCCACAAAGGTTGTACTGGTTCCACAAAGGTAGTACTGGGGGTCCACAAAGGTAGTACTGGGGGTCCTCAAAGGTAGTACTGGGGGCCCACAAAGGTAGTACTGGGGGTCCACAAAGGTAGTACTGGGGGCCCACAAAGGTTGTACTGGTTCCACAAAGGTAGTACTGGGGGTCCACAAAGGTAGTACTGGGGGTTCACAGAGGTAGTACTGGGGTTCACAAAGGTAGTACTGGGGGTTCACAAAGGTAGTACTGGGGGTTCACAGAGGTAGTACTGGGGTTCACAAAGGTAGTACTGGGGGTTCACAAAGGTAGTACTGGGGGTTCACAAAGGTAGTACTGGGGGTTCACAAAGGTAGTACTGGGGGTTCACAAAGGTAGTACTGGGGGTTCACAAAGGTAGTACTGGGGGTTCACAAAGGTAGTACTGGGGGTTCACAAAGGTAGTACTGGGGTTCACAAAGGTAGAACTGGGGTCCACAATGGTAGTACTGGGGTCCACAAAGGTAGTACTGGGGGTCCACAAAGGTAGTACTGGGGTCCACAAAGGTAGTACTGGGGGTCCACAAAGGTAGTACTGGGGGTCCACAAAGGTAGTACTGGGGGTCCACAAAGGTAGTACTGGGGGTCCACAAAGGTAGTACTGGGGGTCCACAAAGGTAGTACTGGGGGTTCACAGAGGTAGTACTGGGGGTTCACAAAGGTAGTACTGGGGGTCCACAAAGGTAGTACTGGGGTCCACAAAGGTAGTACTGGGGTCCACAAAGGTAGAACTTGGGGTCCACAAAGGTAGTACTGGGGTTCAGAAAGGTAGTACTGGGGGCCCACAAAGGTAGTACTGGGAGTCCACAAAGGTAGAACTGGGGTCCACAATGGTAGTACTGGGGGTTCACAAAGGTAGTACTGGGGTCCAGAAAGGTAGTACTGGGGACCCACAAAGGTAGTACTGGGAGTCCACAAAGGTAGAACTGGGGTCCACAATGGTAGTACTGGGGGTTCACAAAGGTAGTACTGGGGGTCCACAAAGGTAGTACTTGGGGTCCACAAAGGTAGTACTGGGTCCACAAAGGTAGTACTGGGGGTCCACAAAGGTAATACTGGGGTCCCACAAAGGTTGTACTGGTTCCACAAAGGTAGTACTGGGGGTCCACAAAGGTAGTACTGGGGGTCCTCAAAGGTAGTACTGGGGGCCCACAAAGTTAGTACTGGGGGCCCACAAAGGTATTACTGGGGTCCACAAAGGTAGTACTGGGGTCCAGAAAGGTAGTACTGGGGGCCCACAAAGGTAGTACTGGGAGTCCACAAAGGTAGAACTGGGGACCCACAAAGGTAGTACTGGGTCCACAAAGGTAGTACTGGGGGTCCACAAAGGTAGTACTGGGGGCCCACAAAGGTTGTACTGGTTCCACAAAGGTAGTACTGGGGGTCCACAAAGGTAGTACTGGGGGTCCTCAAAGGTAGTACTGGGGGCCCACAAAGGTAGTACTGGGGGTCCACAAAGGTAGTACTGGGGGCCCACAAAGGTTGTACTGGTTCCACAAAGGTAGTACTGGGGGTCCACAAAGGTAGTACTGGGGGTCCTCAAAGGTAGTACTGGGGGCCCACAAAGTTAGTACTGGGGGCCCACAAAGGTATTACTGGGGTCCACAAAGGTAGTACCGGGGTCCAGAAAGGTAGTACTGGGGGCCCACAAAGGTAGTACTGGGAGTCCACAAAGGTAGAACTGGGGACCCACAAAGGTAGTACTGGGTCCACAAAGGTAGTACTGGGGGTCCTCAAAGGTAGTACTGGGGGCCCACAAAGGTAGTACTGGGGGCCCACAAAGGTATTACTGGGGGTCCCAAAGGTAGTACTGGGGGTCCACAAAGGTAGTACTGGGGGTCCACAAAGGCAGTACCGGGGGTCCACAAAGGTAGTACTGGGGTCCACAAAGGTAGTTCTAGGTCCACAAAGGTAGTACTGGGTCCACAAAGGTAGTACTGGGGGTCCACAAAGGTAGTACTGGGGGTCCTCAAATGTAGTACTGGGGGCCCACAAAGGTAGTGCTGGGGCCCACAAAGGTATTACTGGGGGTCCCCAAAGGTAGTACTGGGGGTCCCCAAAGGCAGTACTGGGGGTCGACAAAGGCAGTACTGGGGGTCCACAAAGATAGTACTGGGTCCACAAAGGTAGTACTGGGTCCACAAAGGTAGTAGTGGGTCCAGAAAGGTAATACTGGTCCACAAAGGTAGTACTGGGTCCACAAAGGTAGTAGTGGGTCCAGAAAGGTAATACTGGTCCACAAAGGTAGTACTGGGTCCACAAAGGTAGTAGTGGGTCCACAAAGGTAGTACTGGGTCCACAAAGGTAGTAGTGGGTCCACAAAGGTAGTACTGGGTCCACAAAGGTAGTAGTGGGTCCACAAAGGTAGTACTGGGTCCACAAAGGTAGTAGTGGGTCCACAAAGGTAGTAGTGGGTCCACAAAGGTAGTACTGGGTCCACAAAGGTAGTAGTGGGTCCACAAAGGTAGTAGTTGGTCCACAAAGGTAGTACTGGGTCCACAAAGGTATTACTGGGTCCACAAAGGTAGTAGTTGGTCCACAAAGGTAGTACTGGGTCCACAAAGGTAGTAGTGGGTCCACAAAGGTAGTACTGGGGGTCCACAAAGGTAGTACTGGGGTCCAGAAAGGTAGTGCTAGGGGCCCATGAGCTAGGTTCAACATTTCAAGAGGCTGCAGTGTAAAATATATAATTGCTCACGCTAAGGCTGATAAACTTTCAAAATTTAATTCCTCCCCCAATTATGTTTTTCAACTGAGAGACGAAACTAAGAAAACGAGTTTGATGTTAGTTAATAAAACTGACTTGTTGGGTAGACACATCTTTCAGTAACCTCGGGTCCCTGGGGAAGTTAAATTAAATAGAAAAGGTCCTGGAGGTGATAAACAGAAGGGGTCCTGGAGGTGATAAACAGAAGAGGTCCTGGAGGTGATAAACAGAAAAGGTCCTGGAGGTGATAAACAGAAGGGGTCCTGGAGGTGATAAACAGAAGAGGTCCTGGAGGTGATAAACAGAAGGGGTCCTGGAGGTGATAAACAGAAAAGGTCCTGGAGGTGATAAACAGAAGGGGTCCTGGAGGTGATAAACAGAAGAGGTCCTGGAGGTGATAAACAGAAGGGGTCCTGGAGGTGATAAACAGAAGAGGTCCTGGAGGTGATAAACAGAAGGGGTCCTGGAAGTGATAAATAGAAGAGGTCCTGGAGGTGATAAACAGAAGGGGTTCTGGAGGTGATAAACAGAAGAGGTCCTGGAGGTGATAAACAGAAGGGGTCTTGGAGGTGATAAACAGAAGGGGTCCTGGAGGTGATAAACAGAAGGGGTCCTGGAGGTGATAAACAGAAGAGGTCCTGGAGGTGATAAGGTTGGGAACCACTGGCTTAGAGAGGCTTGCCGAGCGCATGCAGGCAAGGAACCTTCCCCGTACATTCTCAGGGTCAGCAGTTTTGCCTTAAATTGGTCCGGCCGTCCCACCAACTGGAAAAGACCCGGGCCGGGACAACACCGACGAACATCACTACACTGTAATAGGTCTTCAATAACAATACTTGAGTACAGAGTGTATAGATGTCCTGACTTGGTGTGTTGTTATTTTTCTTGATCACGGGATGATAACTATTGGTCAACGTAAACATAAGATCATGCGACATGATTACTCCCAGGTCTCTCTCAGTTCTCTTTAACTTTACATTATTATTTAGCAGAGTTTCATGTTGTTGCAATAATAACCTCTACATTTATTCTACGGTGCATTATTATTATTATCATTGCTGTTGTTATTATTATTATAATTATTACTCCTGTTATTATTTTCTTTGTTAGTATTATTTTTATTATTATTATAATAATAATAATAATAATAATAATAATAATAATAATAATATTATTATTATTATTATTATTATTATTATTATTATTATTATTATTATATTCATATAGTCATGTAGCACATGAGGAGTGAGAGGTGATCAAGTTTGATCCAAAATAAGGGAGAGTAACTCCAATTCCTTTGGAATAAAAGCCCTTTACCGGTATCAAGGCACCACACACATCTTCAAGGAATTATATAACGAAAAAAATTGACATTTGTTTTCGTTGAATATGGTATTGCATGCCGTGGACAAATGGAAAGTGGTTGTGTGTCCTTGATGGATGCTCCTGGCAGAGACCATTGTGGCCTTCCAGGAGGATGATGTGGCCTTCCAGGAGTATGATGTAGCCTTCCAGGAGGATGATGTGGCCTTCCAGGAGGATGATGTAGCCTTCCAGGAGTATGATGTAGCCTTCCAGGAGGATGATATGGCCTTCCAGGAGGATGATGTGACCTTCCAGGAGTATGATGTAGCCTTCCAGGAGGATGATATGGCCTTCCAGGAGGATGATGTGGCCTTCCAGGAGGATGATGTGGCCTTCCAGGAGAATGATGTAGCCTTCCAGGAGGATGATATGGCCTTCCAGGAGGATGATGTGGCCTTCCAGGAGGATGATGTGGCCTTCCAGGAGAATGATGTGGCCTTCCAGGAGGATGATGTAGCCTTCCAGGAGGATGATATGGCCTTCCAGGAGGATGATGTGGCCTTCCAGGAGGATGATGTGGCCTTCCAGAAGGATGATGTAGCCTTCCAGGAGGATGATGTAGCCTTCCAGGAGGATGATGTGGCCTTCCAGGAGAATGATGTGGCCTTCCAGGAGGAGGATGTGGCCTTCCAGGAGAATGATGTGGCCTTCCAGGAGGAGGATGTGGCCTTCCAGGAGGATGATGTGGCTTCCAGGAGGATGATGTGGCCTTCCAGGAGGATGATGTGGCCTTCCAGGAGAATGATGTGGCCTTCCAGGAGGAGGATGTGGCCTTCCAGGAGGATGATGTGGCTTCCAGGAGAATGATGTGGCCTTCCAGGAGGAAGATGTGGCCTTCCAGGAGGATGATGGCCTTCCAGGAGGATGATATGGCCTTCCAGGAGGATGATGTGGCCTTCCAGGAGGATGATGTGGCCTTCCAGAAGGATGATGCGGCCTTCCAGAAGGATGATGTGGCCTTCCAGGAGGATGATGTGGCCTTCCAGGAGGATGATGTAGCCTTCCGGGAGGATGATGTGGCCTTCAGAAGGATGATGTGAACTTCCAGGAGGATGATGCGGCCTTCCAGAAGGATGATGCGGCCTTCCAGAAGGATGATGTGGCCTTCCAGGAGGATGATGTAGCCTTCCAGGAGGATGATGTGGCCTTTCAGGAGGATGATATGGCCTTCCAGGAGGATGATGTGGCCTTCCAGGAGGATGATGTGGCCTTCCAGAAGGATGATGCGGCCTTCCAGAAGGATGATGTGGCCTTCCAGGAGGATGATGTAGCCTTCCAGGAGGATGATGTGGCCTTCCAGGAGGATGATGTGGCCTTCAGAAGGATGATGCGGCCTTCCAGAAGGATGATGTGGCCTTCCAGGAGGATGATGTAGCCTTCCAGGAGGATAATGTGAACTTCCAGGAGGATGATGTGGCCTTCCAGGAGTACGATGTGGCCTTCCAGGAGGAGGATGTGGCCTTCCAGCATCATCCTTGTCTGTGTTGTAAAGTGTCATGAAGAAACACATTCGTGAGACGTTCTTGCTTCTGCTTCCAAAGGTGCTTCTGTTTCTAAAGCAGACACTGTTGTAGGCAAACACTTCGCTGTTATAAGCCTAAAATATGAGCGCTGTTCACCGTTGTAAGGAGTCGGAAAAACAAAAAAATGCAATGTGTATCTGTCAATAAATAACTAAAGAAAATGTAACGAGCACTTGTCAGTGTTCAATAATCCACATAGAGACAGAAACTCAGAAAAATTAATTGGTCTGTATATTTCAACTTCCCGTCCCCTGCTGGGGACGTCTTCAACAGATCTCCTGAAGAGAACCTTAGCAAAAGGTCGAAATATACAGATCATTAAATTTTCTGAGTTTCTTTTTCCCCATTGGGTTATTAATGAGCATCTATCTATACTGAACAAAAATTTCCTGTACAAATATATTTACAATTTATAGGAGACATAGTCACGATATGATAAATGTTTTAGAATGCCGACAAGTTGAACATTGGGACACTTGTGCAATATCTGGGAATCTTTACTGAGGAAACGTTTCACCAGCCAGTGGTTTCTTCAGTCTAATACAAAGAAGAACGGTGAAAGATAAGGAATTTGAGGTAATCAGTCTCTCAGTCTGGAGTCGACGTGTTCAGTACATCAGTCTTCAAGACTGGTGAACAGAACACCCGTGTGTCAAATGATAATTATTTTAAGCCTGACACCGGATACTCATATACAAGACAACACACAAAAATCGTAAGATTCTCACGTATTATAGTGTGGAACTCGCTACTAAGTGTGCCGAGGCAAACCTCTTCCTGACCATCACAGAGAGAGGGTCCGTGCATGGAATATAAAGAGTAAATGCTGGTATGTGTGTATTTTTTTTTGGGGGGGGGGATACATTGAATAGCAGAGTGGCGAACCTTGCTCTCAGAACCTTTGTCAACAATGTAGCTTAAACTACTGAGCCCACAGTAGACAGTATCACCAATAAAGTTAACATAGACGACACTGGATAGAACAATAAGGCTTTTAAAAAGAGTCCACATAATGTCATAGGCTACAGACACAAGACAGTGACATTGTGTAGAATGAGGCTATGATAATGAAGACATAGCAACCATTTTTCATCCTTCCCAGTTGGTGAGAAAATGCTGCGACCTAGAGTAAGTGTGGGGAAGGGGAGAAAGATGAAGGCTGCACTGGTGTTTAGTGCCAACAGTGCAAGGCGGTGCAAGCACCTCTACTGATCTACTCAATGTTACAATTAATATCAAGCTTATAAAGTCTAGACATTATCCTCGGTTGACATAAACTGACAGGTCACTTTCTAACACAAACTTAGAAATACTAAACACTAAAACAGACAAAACTCAAATAATACACTACTGTATGATACAACACTGTTGCCAGTAATATACAGTGTATTTCATTAAGAGGAAACATTACTAGACGTATCGGTCTGTCGTGGATCAGTATCAAGTTACAACTCCAGTATGTGGCGAAACGTCGTTTAAAGTTGCCTTTAACTCATGAAATCGTAATGACACGAAAGCAAAGAAACCATACCACGGGTGGGGATTGAACTAGTGGCGAGTGAGTCGTAAAACGATTCACTCGCCACGAGTTCAATCCCCGCCCGTGGTATGGTTTGCCTCTATAAGTTACGTGTTACATGTGAACTGTGACTGAGTACCGTAGTACCGTGATACATAAGGTACACGGCTGTTTTATGGGTAACAACCTGACAAGGCGGAGGAGGAGGAGAAGGGGAGGAGGAGGAGGAGGAGAAGAAGAAGGGGAGGAGACTAAAAAGAGAAGGAGGAGGAGGAGAAGGGGAAGGGGGAGGCTGACAGTATACATCAGATAGGACCGGACGTTTGATGCTCGTTGCAAAAATGATGAAGAATTACTTAGTCTCTGTGGATCTCATACAACTCCTGGTATAATGGGACGAAATCCGATTTGACCCAAAGGGAGGAATAGCTCTAATTCCTTGGATTAAGAGCTTTTCACAATCGTCAAAGCACCTCTTTTAAAGGGTATTAGTAAACACGAGGCAAGGGAGACTTCCCTGAGATTATTTCTATTTTCAGACTCCCAACCAGTTTGTTTCCAAGTGTTAAGAATAGTCTTAATTTATTTCATTAAGTGCTATAACCATATGGGTAATTTATCACAAGAAGTTGTGCAGGCTCAGTCCTCCGTCCTCTCATCAAGGACTGGTTTTCTACAAGTCAATCTGATATTGAGTATATTTGTTCATGACTGCTAATTGTACAGTCTGTTGGTGACATGTTTATGTCATTGGTGATTCATACAGTCTGTTGGTGACATGTTTACAACAGTGCTGACACATACAGTCTGCTGGTGACATGCTTACTTTGTGTGGTAATATATATATATATATATATATATATATATATATATAAAATATTATATATATAATATATTATATATATATAATATAATATGAACATCAAAATGGTAAACAATACCGAGGTTGGTAGGTAAGACACATATGCAACAGTTAGGCAACTTTATTCCGAAACGTTTCGCCTACACAGTAGGCTTCTTCAGTCGAATACAGAAAGTAGGCAGGAACAGTAGAGATGTGAAGACGATGAAATCAGTCCCTTGAAGTCGTAGAATTTGAGGTTGTCAGTCCCTCAGCCTGGAGAAGTTCAGTTCCATAGTCAGGTAGGAACTATCTGAAGAACAAGCGACAGTGCGGAGACTTAAATACTGTCGGAAGGAGAGGTGCAGAGTAGTAGTAGTAGTGAGAATGTAGCCACTGAGAGGTCACGTCCCTCTCAGATCCAACAGTTCTCACTTGAAAAGGTTGTCCAAGGTGTTTTCTGTACTAAGAGGCCATATATATATATACACACCACAACACACACACACACACACACATATATATTATATATATAATTTTATATATATATATTATATATATATATATATATATATATATATATATATATATAATATATATACATTAAAATATACATATATATATAATATATATATAATATATATAATTTTTATATATTATATATATATATATATTATTTTTATTATCACACTGGCCGATTCCCACCAAGGCAGGGTGGCCCGAAAAAAAAAAATTTCACCATCATTCACTCCATCACTGTCTCTTGCCAGAAGGGTGCTTTACACTACAGTTTTTAAACTGCAACGTTACCACCCCTCCTTCAGAGTGCAGGCACTGTACTTCCCATCTCCAGGACTCAAGTCCGGCCTGCCGGTTTCCTGAACCCTTCATAAATGTTACTTTGCTCACACTCCAACAGCACGTCAAGTATTAAAAACCATTTGTCTCCATTCACTCCTATCAAACACGCTCACGCATGCCTGCTGGAAGTCCAAGCCCCTCGCACACAAAACCTCATTTACCCCCTCCCTCCAACCTTTCCTAGGCCGACCCTACCCCGCCTTCCTTACACTACGATGATACACTCTTGAAGTCATTCTGTTTCGCTCCATTCTCTCTACATGTCCGAACCACCTCAACAACCTTCCTCAGCCCTCTGGACAACAGTTTTGGTAATCCCGCACCTCCTCCTAACTTCCAAACTACGAATTTTCTGCATTATATTCACACCACACATTGCCCTCAGACATGACATCTCCACTGCCTCCAGCCTTCTCCTCGCTGCAACATTCATCACCCATGCTTCACACCCATATAAGAGCGTTGGTAAAACTATACTCTCATACATTCCCCTCTTTGCCTCCAAAGACAAAGTTCTTTTGTCTCCACAGACTCCTAAGTGCACCACTCACCCTTTTCCCCTCATCAATTCTATGATTCACCTCATCTTTCATAGACCCATCCGCTGACACGTCCACTCCCAAATATCTGAATACATTCACCTCCTCCATACTCTCTCCCTCCAATCTGATATCCAATCTTTCATCACCTAATCTTTTTGTTATCCTCATAACCTTTCTCTTTCCTGTATTCACCTTTAATTTTCTTCTTTTGCACACCCTACCAAATTCATCCACCAATCTCTGCAACTTCTCTTCAGAATCTCCCAAGAGCACAGTGTCATCAGCAAAGAGCAGCTGTGACAACTCCCACTTTGTGTGTGATTCTTTATCTTTTAACTCCACGCCTCTTGCCAAGACCCTCGCATTTACTTCTCTTACAACCCCATCTATAAATATATTAAACAACCACGGTGACATCACACATCCTTGTCTAAGGCCTACTTTTACTTGGAAATAATTTCCCTCGTTCCTACATACTCTAACTTGAGCCTCACTATCCTCGTAAAAACTCTTCATTGCTTTCAGTAACCTACCTCCTACACCATACACCTGCAACATCTGCCACATTGCCCCCTATCCACCCTGTCATACGCCTTTTCCAAATCCATAAATGCCACAAAGACCTCTTTAGCCTTATCTAAATACTGTTCACTTATATGTTTTCACTGTAAACACCTGGTCCACACACCCCCTACCTTTCCTAAAGCCTCCTTGTTCATCTGCTATCCTATTCTCCGTCTTACTCTAAATTCTTTCAATAATAACTCTACCATACACTTTACCAGGTATACTCAACAGACTTATCCCCCTATAATTTTTGCACTCTCTTTTATCCCCTTTGCCTTTATACAAAGGAACTATAGCATGCTCTCTGCCAATCCCTAGGTACCTTACCCTCTTCCATACATTTATTAAATAATTGCAACCAACCACTCCAAAACTATATCCCCACCTGCTTTTAACATTTCTATCTTTATCCCATCAATCCCAGCTGCCTTACCCCCTTTCATTTTACCTACTGCCTCACGAACTTCCCCCACACTCACAACTGGCTCTTCCTCACTCCTACAAGATGTTATTCCTCCTTGCCCTATACACGAAATCACAGCTTCCCTATCTTCATCAACATTTAACAATTCCTCAAAATATTCCCTCCATCTTCCCAATACCTCTAACTCTCCATTTAATAACTCTCCTCTCCTATTTTTAACTGACAAATCCATTTGTTCTCTAGGCTTTCTTAACTTGTTAATCTCACTCCAAAACTTTTTCTTATTTTCAACAAAATTTGTTGATAACATCTCACCCACTCTCTCATTTGCTCTCTTTTTACATTGCTTCACCACTCTCGTAACCTCTCTCTTTTCTCCATATACTCTTCCCTCCTTGCATCACTTCTACTTTGTAAAAACTGCTCATATGCTAACTTTTTCTCCTTTACTACTCTCTTTACATCATCATTCCACCAATCGCTCCTCTTCCCTCCCGCACCCACTTTCCTGTAACCACAAACTTCTGCTGAACACTCTAACACTACATTTTTAAACCTACCCCATACATATATATATATATATATATATATATATAATATATATTATATATATATATATATATATATATATATATATATATATATATATATATATATTTATATACATGTTTACAGTACACATTCGTGGTGTATAATTTGTAAATTTATGTTTAATGCACACATTCCTGGTTGTATATATCGTACATACATGGTCAATACATATTTTTGTATGCATAGATCATACACACTCACACGTTCAGTAAACATGGATGTGTATATCATGTTTACACATTCAATGCACATTTCACAAGTTTCACACACACGTTCATAGATGGATAACTGATACATACACATTCAATACACACACACACACACACACACACACACACACACACACACACACACACACACACACACACACACACACACAGATGAATCACAGGAATGTTAGGAAGTATTTCTTCAGTCACAGAGTTGTCAGGCAGTAAAATAGTCTGGGAAGTGATGTAGTGCAAACAGGATTCTTAAATGGCTCTAAGAAGAGGTATGATAAGCACATGGAGCGGAAAGAGTGACCTAGTAGCGGCCAGTGAAGAGGCGGAGCCAGAAGCTGTGAATCGACCCCTGCAACCACACCTCGGTGAGTACACACACACACACACACACACACACATACGAGGCTGTGGTAGCAGAGCCCAGCGTCTGCAATATGTAACACACAACACATTTCGCCAGTACGAGGCCTGGGATCAAACACCAAGACAGGGACTCAAGACTGTTTTCTTGAAGACGTCTATGTACAAATTTGAAGAAATGAAGCATAATTTATTCTGAAGGTGGGTGATAGAGAGGGGGAGGAGCACAGTGTTTGATATTATGGGTGGCACTGTGGAGCAAAGATGGGAGGGGGGCACTACGCAGTGCCAGACATCATAGTGGTGATGATCAAAGAGGATAGTAACGCTTGGGAGTCTTCAAGACTCTCCTTGTTATCATGGTGTTATTCTTCAGAGAGACTTGACTCAACTTTCTTCCTCACACATCTTTCAACTTAAAGGTAAAAATATTAGTAGTGATGGAGGCAGTAGTAACAATTCTCTCGGTAGATATCAAACTCTATCTCCATTTAGACGTTGTATAATCTCTACATGTTTAAATAATAATAAGATTCATATATAATGTACGTAGTTTCAAGAAGAGGTATGATAGAACTCACGCAACCAGGAGAGGGGAAACCCAGCAGCAATCAACGAAGAGGTAGGGCCAGGAGCTGAGACTCGACCCCTGCAACCACAAATAGGGAAGTAGATGGTAAGTACACACACACACCAGTAATGAGCTGCGATTCAACCCCCTCCACTACTACTAGGAGAGTACATATATATATAATATATATATATATATATATATATATATTATATATATATATATATATATATATATATACAGAAATATATATATTATATATATATATATATATATATATATATATATATATATATACATATATATAATTATATATAAATATAATATTATATATATATATATATATATATATTTTATATATATTATATATATAAAATATATATATATATATTATGCAATAATATCACAGTAAACAGGTGATTTCAGAATATGCAAAACAACCACTGTGAAAGAATATAGAAATTCCAAGTGCTTTCGTGACTACTCACTTATCCTTGATAATGTGAGTAGTCACGAAAGCGCTTGGAATTTCTATATTCTTTCACAGTGGTTGTTTTGCATATATATATATATATATATATATATATATTAATATATATATATATATATATATATATATATGCACTGAATGAATTAAGACTTTATAGTTTATGCATTATACATGTGGGAACTCAGATGTGAACATAAATATCTTTTTTCTCTATATTCCTGCAGATAGAGGTGAGAATAATTTTTTCTTTCTCTCTTTCTCTCTCTCTCTTCTCTCTCTCTCTCTCCTGCTAGCTTTTCTTCCTTGTATCAGGCAGCTGTCTGGTGAAGGGCCTGTGTTTGCTGCACCTTTGTGTTAGTTCAACGCTGCAGCTGCACACTTTGAAGGCTCTTTGCTTCACCATTGTAAAGATCATTGTTGCAGTCGCTACACTCTCCTGGGTGTTATTCTCTACAAGTTGGAAGGCTAGAATCATCTTTGTTTCCAGTTGTTGTTTGCTTCTTAATATTCTAGTTCCTCTCAGAGACACTGTGTATTCATTTTTAGTGTTTTTGTTGACGAGTGCGTGTGTTTGTGTGAGTCTTTGTGCGTGTACGTTTATATATATATGTTCATGTGTGTGTATGACTACGTGTAAGTTTGTATATTTCATATATATATATATATAAAATATATATATATATATATATATATTATAAAATATATATATATATATATATATAAATATATAATATATATATATATATATATATATATATATATAAATATATAATATATATATATATATATAATATATATATATATATATATATATATATATATATTATATATATATATATTTATAAATTTATATTTATATATATATATATATATATATATATTATATATATATATATATATATATATATATATATATATATATATATATATATACATACATACATACATGTCCACTGAGGAAGGTGATCACACACACACACACACACATTATAGGTGATCACCACACACACACACATTATAGGGATCACACACACACACACACATTATAGGTGATCTCACACACACACACACACATTATAGGTGATCACACACACACACACACATTATAGGTGATCACACACACACACACACACACACACATTATAGGTGATCACACACACACACACACACATTATAGGTGATCACACACACACACACATTATAGGGGTAAACCGTATCTTCCCCTCCTCCGTCACACACACGCTGCCTAAATACTCATTTAAAGCTTTCAGTAAAATTGCTGGTTTGTAGAGACCAAAGCAGCCAGCTGTGAACACACTTCATTGGGAAAGTGTGGTCCTTGATCACTCCTCTCTCTCTCTCTCTCTCTCTCTATGTATATATATATATAATATATATATATATATATATATATATGTATATCAACTGCGTCTCTATGTTACTTAAGTTCTCGCAAAGAATATTAGTGTGTGTACTCACCTATATGTACTCACCTTTATGTGGTTGCAGGGGTCGATTCATAACTCATGGTCCCGCCTCTTCACTGGTTGATACTAATTCACTCTCTCCCTACTCCATGATCATTGTCATACCTCTTCTTAAAGCTATTTATGGAACTTGCTTCCACTACTTCATTCTCCAGATTATTCCACTTCATGACAGCTCTAAGGGTAAAGAAATACTTCCTAATATCCCTATGACTCATCTGGGTTTTCCAGCTTCCAATTGTGTCCCCTTGTTCCTGTTTCCCATCTCTGAAACATTTAATTCCTGTCCACCTTGTCAATGCTTCTCAGTATTTTATACATTGTGTGTGTGTGTGCGTTGTGTGGTGTGTGTGTGTGTGTGTGTGTGTGGTGTGTGTGTGTGTTGTGTGTGTGTGTGTGTGTGTGTGTGTGTGTGTGTGTGTGTGAAATGATGGTTTGAAGTGAGGAGGAGTGGTACCTTACTTAAGTGTGTGCAGTGCAGACTGAGGTTAAGATGAGATGAGGGTAGGTTAGGTTACGTTAAAGGGTAGGTTAGGTTAGGTTAGGTTAGAAAAGGTTAAGTTTAATTATATTTTCGCGGTTCAGTCAGAAGTTCTGGTTAAGTTAGGTTAGGCTAAAGAAGGTTAGGTTAGGTTAGGTTATGAAAGGCTAAGCTAGATTACGGATGATTAGCTTAGGTTAGGTTAAGTGATGTGTGGTGTTAGGTAAGGTTAGTTGTAAGCTACTCCAGCCAGTGTTTATTATGAGTTTTTTGGTTTACGTTACAGGAGACAGGAACGAAGGCACACTGCAGCAGGCTTACTGACCCATGCTAGGTAAATCCAACTCACAACCACCCACTCTCACTCTTGTACCAGTCCAACCTATATTTACAGCTACCCAAAGTTCTCGCATTAAAGACAATCTGGAAGTTGGTTGCACTCATCCATAATTTTGTTGCCAAATGAGTACGTCACTAAATTCCTTCTACACCCAAATTTTTCCAAATTGAATCCGTTATCGCTAGTCTTGTCTTGGTTAAATATTTTCAACACCCTCTTTATATCCCTTTATATTCTCTAATTCTACGCCTTTCCAGAGAGTGCAGTTCCAGTAATTCTTTCAGACTATCTTCCCAGGAAAGGTTTCTGACACCTGAGAACAACTTCGTTATCCTTCTGTGTATGTTATCGAGCACATTTATGTTCATTCTGTAATTTGGAGACCACAACTTTGCACCATAATCTGGAGAAGATCTAACCAAAGATATATAAAGTTGAAGCATAGCCTGAGGACTTCTACTATTTGTACTTCTTAATATGAAGTCAAGAGTTCTATTAACTTTACTGCGAACACTTATGCACTGTTATTTTGGTTTTAAATTACTGCTGTCCAGAACTTTTAAATCTTTCTCGCATTCACTTTGACTAAGATCTATATTGTTTAACCTGTAAGTCCCATACTTAATTCCTTTTCCTAGGATCAGAATATCACACTTGGCTGCATTAATCAGCATCTGCCACTTCTCCGACCACATCAACCTTCCCTGGACATCCTGCTTCTTTCTAGTGTCCTCATTACAAACTATTTGACGGCCTATTTTAGCGTCAGCGGCAAACTTACAGTAATTATGTCGACATTTATCCCAGCATCTACTTCGTTTATATAGAGAATAAACAACATAGGTCCCATCACTGACCCCTGTGGCACACCATTAGTAACAGGTCCTTATTCCGATTTCTCCTTTTTAATGCAAACCCTCTGTTGCAGCACATGGAATAAGAAAATAAATGATCTCTGGGTCCAAGTCCATACATAAGTGAAAGAGTGCAGTAATACTTAGACCCAAGAGATCATTTATCCTCCCCGTTTATGTGCTGCTATTTTCTTAATCGGTCTCCTGTGTGGAATTTTATCAAGAGCCTCACTGAGGACCACGTACACAATATCTTATTCTTTATCTTCGTCTACCTTAGTGAAAATGTTTAGTAAATTAGTAAGGCAAGCAAGGTTATCTAATAAAGCATTTGATAACGGCCAGCCATTACTAATTTCTTGGTGTTCCCACAGAGTGTATCGTAGTTCTTATTGCACCACAGACAATCATTACTGTGCCACACTACAGTCACTGTACCACATTACCAGTCACTGTACCACACTACCAGTCACTGTACCACACTACCAATCACTGTACCACACTACCAGTCACTGTACCACATTACCAGTCACTATACCACACTACCATCACTGTACCACACTACCAGTCACTGTACCACACTACCAGTCACTGTACCACACTACCATCACTGTACCACACTACCAGTCACTGTACCACACTACCATCACTGTACCACACTACCAGTCACTGAAACCACATACCATCACTGTACCACACTACCATCACTGTACCACACTTACCAGTCACTGTACCACATACCAGTCACTGTACCACATACAGTCACTGTTACCGACCTACCAGTCACTGTACCACACTACCATCACTGTACCACACTACAGTCTTATTACGCTGTACCAACACTACCATCACTGTACCACACTACATCATGTACCACACTACCAGTCACCTGTACCACACTATCCAGTCCAACTGTACCACACTACCAGTCACTGTACCACACTACCAGTCACTGTACCACACTACCAGTCACTGTACCACATCTACCAGTCACTTACCACATACATCATGTACCACTTCACTGTACCACACTACATCACTGTACCAATACCATCACTGTACAACTACCAGTCACTGTACCAACTATTACCATCACTGTACCACACTACCATCACTGTACCACACTACCATCACTGTACCACACTACCATCACTGTACCACACTCAACTGTACCACATTACCATCACTGTACCACATACCATCACTGTACCACACTACCAAGTCACTGTACACACTACCATCACTGCTACACACTTACCATCACTGTACCACACTACCATCACTGTACACACAATCTACATCACTGTACCACACTACCAATCACTGTACCACACTACCAATCACTGTAACTCCACATTACCAATCACTGTACTACAACTACCATCACTGTACCACACTACCATCACTGTACCACACTACCATCACTGTACCACACTACCATCACTGTACTACACTACCATCACTGTACTACACTACCATCACTGTACCACACTACCAGTCACTGTACCACACTACCAATCACTGTACCACACTACCATCACTGTACCACACTACCAATCACTGTACCACACTACCAGTCACTGTACCACACTACCATCCACTGTACCACACTACCAATCACTGTACACACTACATCACTGTACCACACTACCAGTCACTGTACCACACTACCATCACTGTACCACACTACCAGTCACTGTACCACACTACCAATCACTGTACCACACTACCATCACTGTACCACACTACAATCACTGTACCACACTACCATCACTGTACCACACTACATCACTGTACCACACTACCATCACTGTACCACACTAACCATCACTGTACTATCACTACCATTCACTGTACCACACTACCAGTCACTGTACCACACTACCATCACTGTACCACACTACCATCACTGTACTACACCACTACCATACTGTACACACTACCATCACTGTACCACACTACCATCACTGTACCACACTACCATCACTGTACCACACTAACCAACCACTGTACACACTACACATACCACTGTACCCACACTACCATCACTGTACTACACTACCAGTCACTGTACCACACTACCATCACTGTACTACACTACCATCACTGTACCACACTACCAGTCACTGTACCACACTAACAACCACTGTACCACACTACCATCACTGTACCACACTACCAGTCACTGTACAACACTACCATCACTGTACTACACTACCATTACTGTACCACACTACCAGTCACCGTACCACACTACAAGTCACTGTACCACACTAACAACCACTGTACCACACTACCATCACTGTACCACACTACCATCACTGTACTACACTACCATCACTGTACCACACTACCAGTCACTGTACCACACTACCAGTCACTGTACCACACTACCAGTCACTGTACCACAACAGGACACTACCAGTCACTGTACCACACTACCAATCACTGTACCACACTACCATCACTGTACCACACTACCAGTCACTGTACCACACTACCAATCACTGTACCACACTACCAATTACTGTACTACACTACCATTACTGTACCACACTACCATCATTGTACCACGCTACCATCACTGCACCACACTACCATCATTGCAACACACTACCATCACTGTACCACACTACCATCATTGTACCACACTACCATCACTGCACCACACTACCATCACTGTACCACACTACCATCACTGTACCACACTACCATCACTGCACCACACTACCATCACTGTACCACACTACCATCACTGTACCACACTACCATCACTGCACACACTACCATCACTGTACCACACTACCATCACTGCACCATCACTATCATACACTGCACACACTACCATCACTGCACCACACTACCATCACTGCTACCACATACATCACGTACCACACTACATCACTGCACCACCACTACCATTCACTGCACCACCATACTATCATGAACACCTACCATCACTGCACCACACTACATCACTGCACCACACTACCATCACTGCACCACCACCTACCATCACCTGTCACCACACTACAATCACTGCAACCACACTACCACATGCACCCATACCATCACTGTCACCTCATCATGTGCCACACTACCATCACTGTACACCACACTACATCACTGTACCACACTACCATCACTGTCACCACACTACCATTCACTGCACCACACTACTATCACTGCACCAGACTACCATCACTGCATCACATCCATCACTGCACTGCACTACATCATGCACCACACTACCATCACTGTACCACACTACCATCACTGTACCACACTACCATCACTGCACCACCTACCATCACTGCACCACACTACCATCACTGTACCACACTACATCAATGCACCACACTACCATCGCTGCACCACACTACCATCACTGCACCACATTACCATCACTGCACCACACTACCAATCACTGCACCACACTAGCATCACTGTACCACACTACCATCACAGCACCACACTACCATCACTGCACCACACTACCATCACTGACCACACTACCTTCACTGCACCACACTACCACCACTGTACCACACTACCATCACTGCACCACACTACCATCGCTGCACAACACTACCATCACTGTACCACACTACCATCACGCACCACACTACCATCACTGCACCAGACTACCATCACTGCACCACACTACCATCACTGCACCACACTACCATCACTGCACCACACTACCATCACTGTACCACACTACCATCACTGTACCATCACTACCATCACTGTACCACACTACCATCACTGTACCACACTACCATCACTGCACCACACTACCATCACTGCACCACACTACCATCACTGCATCACATTACCATCACTCGCACCACACTACATCACTGCACCACACTACCATCACTGCACCACACTGCATCACTGTACCACACTACCATCACTGTACCACACTACCATCACTGCACCACACTACCATCACTGCACCACACTACCATCACTGCATCACATTACCATCACTGCCCCACACTACCATCACTGCACCACACTACCATCACTGCACCACACTGCCATCACTGTACCACACTACCATCACTGCACCACACTACCATCACTGCACCACACTACCTATACTGCATCACACTACCATCACTGCACCACACTACCATCACTGCACCCACTACCATCACTGTACCACACTACCATCACTGCACCACACTAAAATCACTGCACCACACTACCATCACTGTACCACACTACCATCACTGCACCACACTACCATCACTGTACCACACTACCATCACTGCACCACACTACCATCACTGGACTACACTACCATCACTGTACCACACTACCATCACTGTACCACACTACCATCACTGCTACACACTACCATCACTGTACCACACTACACACTGCACAATCCATCACCATACACTACCATCACTGCACCACACTACCATCACTGTACCACACTACCATCACTGTACCACACTACCATCACTGTACCACACTACCATCACTGCACCACACTACCATCACTGCACCACACTACCATCACTGCACCACACTACCATCACTGTACCACACTACCATCACTGTACCACACTACCACCACTGCACCACACTACCATCACTGCACCACACTACCATCACTGTACCACACTACCATAACTGTACCACACTACCATCACTGCACCACACTACCATTACTGCACCACACTGCAATATTCCTGTAAAATCTTTTTAGTTCACAGCACATTTCACTTCACTTTCACAGCCGGGACTACCGGAGCTGCTGCCCCGGAAGTCGTTCTTGCCACCAATGTTCGGTCTCAAATGCATTTCCAATACTACCATCACGGTCCACCACCACCACGGTCCAATACTACCAACACGGTCCACCACCACCATCACGGTCCAATACTACCATCGCGGTCCACCACCACCACCACGGTCCAATACTACCATCACGGTCCACCCCCACCACGGTCCAATACTACCAACACGGTCCACCACCACCACCAAGATGTTCCAATATTACCATCACGGTCCACCACCACACCATGTTCCAATACTACCATCACGGTCCACCACCACCACGGTCCAATACTACCATCACGGTCCACCACCACCATCACGGTCCAATACTACCATCACGGTCCACCACCACCACCATCACGGTCCAATACTACCGTCACGGTTCACCACCACCACCGGTCAATACTACCATCACGGTCCAATACTACTCCGTCCCCACCGTACCCAATACTACCCACTGGTCACCACCACCATCACGTCCAATATACCTCAACAACCACGGTCCAACACCATCACGGTCCACACTCACATACGTCCAATACTACCGTCACGGTTCACCACCACCAACGGTCCAAATACTACCACATCCAACGGTCACCACCACCACCCAGACGGTCCATACTACTCACGGTTCACCACCACTCAAGGTCCAATACTCCATCACGTCCTCACTCCCACCACCAACCTCCACAGCACACTCCAAGACTACCGCACGTTCACCTACCCAAGACCTCAACTGACTCCACCACCTCCCCAAGACCTCCAACTTGACCCACCACCTCCCCAAGACCTCCAACTGACCCACCACCTCACCCAAGACCTCCAACTTGACCCACCACCTACCCAAGACCTCCAACATGACCCACCACCTCCCAAGACCTCCAACTGACCCACCACCTCCCAAACCTCCAACTTGACCACACCACCTACCCAAACCTCCAACATGACCCACCACCTCTCCAAGACCTCCAACATGACCCACCATCTCCCCAAGACCTCCAACTTGACCCACCACCTCCCCAAGACCTCCAACATGACCCACCACCTCCCAAGACCTCCAACCTGACCCACCACCTCCCCAAGACCTCCAACTTGACCCACCACCTACCCAAGACCTCCAACATGACCCACCACCTACCCAAGACCTCCAACATGA
>NC_069479.1:4852591-4855091 GCF_026875155.1 Cherax quadricarinatus
AATTGTTAGTTGAATAAAGCGGGGTCACCTTTGGGGTGGGTTACTACCCCCGGGGGGTTTTTGATTTTCCCTACCCCAAATATTTTAGGTTCCCATCTATTTTATTAAAAAATATATAAATTTATTAAAAATTATTGATTTAATTAAATTAATATTAATTTTTAAAATTTATTTTAAAAAGGATATCCCCCCCCAGGGGTTTAATTAAACCGGGTAAAGTTAATTTAAAATTGTAGTTTCCAGATTGTTTTGAAAAATTAATAGTTGAAAAACAGAAATGTCCCACCTCCCCCCCCCCGAAATTGGGGTTATTGAAAAAAGGGGGCCCCCCCCTTTGAGGGAAGGCCGACTCCCTAGGGTAGGTTTGTAACCCCTTTAGTTTATAATACCACCCCAAGGTTTTAAAACTTAAAAAGGGGGGTTAGGGGTATTTTTCCCTCCAACCGGGGGAGGGTTTTAGTCTTTAAAATTTTTTTTTAATATTTTTAAAATTATTTATAAAAACTAATTTTTGGGGTTTGTAAAAATATTATAATATTCCCCAAAAAATGGGGGGGGATGGAGGTAGTAAAAAACTGGAGGGGATGGAGGACTGTCCCCCAACCGAAGGGTGAATAATTTTGGGTAATCGTCACCCCAAACGGGGGGGTTGGTAGATATTTTGTACCCCAAAACAGGAGGGGTGAGGAGGTATGTACCTCCCAACCTTGGGGGGTGATGGAAGGTTATTTTCACCTCCAAAAACTGGGGGGTGGGAAAGGTACTGTCACCCCAAATGGGGGTGATGGAGGTACGTCACCCCCAACACTGGGGGGTGTGGGGTACTGTCACCCCAACATGGAGGGTGATGGGGTACGTCCCCTCCCAAAAAATTCCACTGGAGGGTGAGGAGGTACTGTCACCTCCAAACGGGGTTGTGGAGGTACTGTACCTCCAACATGGAGGGTGATGGAGGTACTGTCCCCCAACCTGGAGGGGATGGGGTACTGTACCCCAACACTGGAGGGGTGATGGTACTGTCCCCTCCAAACTGGAGGGTGATGGAGGTTTACTGTCCCCCCAACACTGGGGGTGTGGAGGTTGTCACCTCCAAATGGGGGTGAGGGGGTTTTCTGTCACCCCAAATGGGGGGTGATGGAGGTACTGTCCCCAACATGGAGGGTGATGGAGGGTATTTTTCACCCAAACCCCTGGGGGTGTGGAGGGTACGTCACACCAACATGGGGGTGTGGAAGTTAAGGGGGGAAGGGGTACTGTCCCTCCAACATGGAGGGTGTGGAGGTACGTCACCACCAACACTGGAGGGTGAGGGGTACTGTCACCTCCAACACGGGAGGGTGTGGGAAATCTTCACCCAAAGGAGGGTGAGGAGGTATGACCCCAACATGGGGGTGATGGAGGCTGTCACCCCAAAACACTGGGGGTGAGGAGGTACTGTCACCCCAACCTGGGGGTGAGGGAGGTTATGTCCCCACCAAACTGGAGGGTGTGGAGGTACTGTCACCTTAAAACACTGGGGGGTGAGGGGGGTATGTACCCCCAACCCCTGGGGGTGATGGAGGTATTGTCACCCCCAACACTGGGGGTGATGGAGGTACTGCCCCCCAAAAACATGGGGGTGATGGAGGTACTGTCACCTCAAACAGGAGGGGTGATGGGCCCCCCCCCCCCCCGGGGGGGGGTACTTTCACCCCCAACTGGGGGGGGATGGAGGGGTACTGTCCCCTCCAAAAACCCCCAGGGGATGGAGGTACTGTCCACCCCAACATGGAGGGTATGGAGAGTTAACCGGGGGTAATTTTCCCTGTCCCCCCCAACATGGAGGGTTTGAGGAGTCCCTTCCCCCTCCCCAACATAGGGGGGTGTTTTTTTGGGGGTGATGGAGGTACTTCACCCAACATGGAGGGTGATGGAGGTTGTCACCCCCAACACTGGGGGTGATGGAGGTATGTCACCCCCAACAGGGGAGGGTGAGGGAGGTACTGTCACCCCCAACACTGGAGGGTAAAGGAGGCTGTACCTCCAACAGGGGGGGGTGATGGAGGTACTTTCACCCAACACGGAGGGTGTGGGGTTTCGTCACCTAACACTGGGGGGTGAGGGAATTTTAAAAGGAGGGTGTTACTGTCACCCAACACTGGGGGTGATGGGGGGTCTGTCCCCACCAACACTGGGGGGTGATGGAGGTACTGTCACCCCAACACTGGGGGTGATGGAGGTACTTCACCCCCAACTGGGGGGAATGGGGGTACTGTCACCCAACACTGGGGGGGGTGTTGGAGGTACGTCACCCCAACACTGGAGGGTGTAATGCCCCCCAAAGGGGGTGGGAACTGCACCCCAACACGGAGGGTGATGGATTTTGTCCCCCTTTTTTTTGTCACCCCAAACACTGGGGGGATGGGGGTCTGTCACCCAACATGGAGGGGAGGGAGGTACTGTCCCCCAAACACTGGAGGGTGATGGAGGGGTTTCCCTTAACACTGGAGGGTGAGGAAAA
>NC_069479.1:4856877-4873903 GCF_026875155.1 Cherax quadricarinatus
ATGTTTATGGAGAAACTTGCAATGTAAACAGACTGACTTGTAATAGCCAGAATCAGTGTTGGTGAAAGTACTTCTGTCAGTCTGGCAGTCACATAGATGACAATAAACTCGAGGCCAACTATGATGTCAGCCCTATGGTCACTATCTTGAACACTATATAGAACTATGTCAAGATATACTGTATCACATAAGTTATCTTATTTATGAAAAAATGCCAGACATATTAAGCAAATTTTCCTAAAACTGCTTGCAATAAACAAGTCAACTATAGATATAAAGCTACGTTAACTTCTGTTAACCTTTCAGGGGCTTAGCTCTTAAGTCTTTTGTGTATCCATATGCTTTGGCGCTATCGTCCACGGGATGGATATGAGGTACGAAATAACTAGCCGCTTCGGAGGCAAAATCTATAATAGATCTTCATGCTCTTCTGAACTTTCAATAAAAAAAAATGAAACAAGTCTGACTAATACCCAAGTTGCCAGTTTCACAGTTCCTTTCCTTCCCAAAAGAGAAAATGGAGCCTAAATTAAAAAAAAAATATTTTCTTCGTAGTGGTTGCCCACTGGAATGAATTAAAAACATAGTAAATGCTAAAATATTTGTAAATTAAAAATATACGTTAAGAAATTATTGATGGGACCCAACATAACTAATATCAAAAAGGTACACACACACTACGTGTGAGAATATGTGTATTCAAGGGAGATACGAAGGTTAAAGCAAGAGACTACTTAAAGCTGATGCTGTCGCCAGATGTTATCACCTTCAAACATCTGTTGTACTCTGCAATCCATGTCTCAGCCAACACTTCATCTAACTCGTCTAAAGATGCATGAGAAGGATGATGTAACCAAAAGTACAACCAGGATTAAATTAACTGGAATCAGTCACCGAGGGACTGACCACCTCAAACTTGCTTCTCCGAAACTTCTAGTCAATAAAGATACGAAACTTTTGCACATATCTTGTCCATCTAATCTGTCGCCACCAGCTTGTTTTAAATGCCACCACCCTCACCAACACTACTAACCACCACCCATCACCACCCCCAGACTTCTCATCCTCCACAACTTCAGATCCAGTGTAGCCACAGATCAGCGTCAGCGAAGTTTGTTGACTTAACCTTTCCCGTTGATTGAGTCCAAATTTCTGGATCTCCAAAGGTTTATACCCTTTGGCAGCCACTTTCCACAGTTCAGTAATGCAGACAGACATGCTGGGAATGCTGCCGACTAATGGAACAAGGCTTTGAAGTCAACTGAATTCAATTCAAATTGTTGAACTGTTCTTTTTCTATTAAGGAACGAGGCTCAAATTTACGAAGCTTACTGGGTTTGGCCCTCAGAATATTTTTCTTTTAACATATCAGGGGTTCCCAAATTCGGGACACAGGAGATATGTGATAAATGGTGGTAAGAAAGGCTTTGGTGAACTTAAAGGAAACTGGGATATTTCTTTAAGCTGAAAGGAAAGTCTTAATAGCTATCTTGACTTGGGGAACCTTAGTTTGTCATTTGTTTATAAATCTTGCTAATGTTTTTGAGAACTTTTGTGGCATGCAAAGAGTACGTAACCTTTATTCGACGCATGAAAGGCTGTCTCCCCAACCAGCGAACCAGTACCAGGGTCGAACGATGGGGCCCCATCGTTCGATCAGTACCCAGGTTCAGCCAATGAGAGAGTGGGTTTGGCAGTCTTAGAGGTGTTGTGGTCACCACCCACCTGTCTACCCTTGTCATTTCCATATTAGAGCTGGTTGAGCACGGTTGTCCATTCTGTCTCCAGGCTGTGTCTTGGCCTTGCCTTAACCGTGTTGTACATATACGTTTCCAACTGTATATAGTGTGTGTGATGAATGGTTTGAAAAACCGACAAGTTGAAGATTGAGACACTTATGCAGCATATGGGAATCTTTATTCAGGAAACGTTTCGCCACACAGTGGCTTCATCAGTCCAATACAAAGAGGAAGGTGTAAGGAAAGGAGGAGAATGAGGTAATCAGTCCCTCAACCTGGAGTCGATGTGTTCAGTCCATCAATCTTGTAGAATGTACAGCATAGGGCCGTAGACGTGGCTTATATATTGTAGTGAGGTGAGGTGAAGCAGGTGGAGGTGGGGTCATAGTGGTACCATCCACTAGTCGAAGTAGGTCTTCGTCCAAAGGTTGAACAAGTGTTGAAGAATTCTTTGTAACAAGATCCCATGATGCTGCAGTGTCTGACAGTTGTGATGAATGGTTTGAAAAACCGACAAGTTGAAGATTGAGACACTTATGCAGCATATGGGAATCTTTATTCAGGAAACGTTTCGCCACACAGTGGCTTCATCAGTCCAATACAAAGAGGAAGGTGTAAGGAGAGGAGGAGAATGAGGTAATCAGTCCCTCAACCTTGAGTCGATGTGGTCAAGATTGATGGACTGACCACATCGACTCAAGGTTGAGGGACTGATTACCTCATTCTCCTCCTGTTCTTCAAGATTCTCCTTTGTATGGACTGATGAAGCCACTGTGTGGCGAAACGTTTCCTCATAAAGATACCCAAGAGTTGCACATGTGTCTAATTTATCATACGTGTGTGTACTCGCCTATTTGTACTCATTATTATTATTATAATAAGCCTGACATCTATAGTGGGCAAGTTATTAGAATCAATTATAGCTGACATTATCAGAAGTCACCTTGAAGAGCATAACTTGATAAATGAATCTCAGCATGGATTCACGAGAGGTCGTTCCTGCCTGACAAACTTACTGACATTCTTCAATAGAACATTTGAGGCAGTTGACAGTGACAAGGAATATGATATTGTTTATTTGGATTTTAGTAAAGCCTTCGACAGAGTACCTCACAAGAGACTTAAGAAAAGTGGCAGCTCATGGTATAGGAGGTAAAGTTCTAGCATGGATTGAGGCATGGCTTACCAATAGAAAGCAGAGAGTTACCATTAATGGAGTGAAATCTGAATGGGGATTAGTCACTAGTGGCGTTCCACAAGGAATCAGTTTTAGGCCCTCTCCTGTTCATAATTTACATTAATGACCTTGATGAAGGGATTACTAGTGACATGAGTAAGTTTGCTGATGATACAAAGATAGGCCGTATAATTCACTCTGAGGAGGATATCAATGAACTCCAGGACGATTTGAACAAATTTTAATGTCTTGGTCTGAAAAATGGCAGATGAAGTTTAATGTGGATAAGTGTAAGGTACTTTCCTTGGTAATGAAAATAACCCTCTAAGCTATAATCTAGGTGAAGTAGAGCTTGGTCATACAGTAATGTGAAAAAGACTTGGGAGTCATGGTAAGCAGAAATCTAAAGCCAAGACAGCAGTGCCTTAGTGTGCGCAACAAGGCCAACAGATTACTTGGATTTATCTCAAGAAGTATAAGTAACAGAAGTCCAGAAGTTATTTTGCAGCTCTATACATCACTAGTGAGGCCTCATTTAGATTATGCTGCTCAGTTTTGGTCCCTTACTACAGGATAGACATAGACTCATTAGAGAACATACAGAGAAGAATGACTAAAATGATTTACTGAGTAAGGAACCTCCCGTATGAAGATAGACTTAAAGCCTTAAATCTCCACTCTCTGGAGAGGCGTAGAATGAGGGGAGATATCATTGAAGTGTATAAGTGGATGACGGGCATAAACAAGGGAGACATTAATAAAGTACTGAGGGTGTCGAACCAGGTAAGAACCAGGAATAATGGATTTAAGTTGGATACATTTAGATTTAGAAAGGACATAGGTAAGTACTGGTTTTCTAACAGAGTTGTAGATGCGTGGAACAGTCTTCTGTTGCAACCCCTGAATGGGTTACAATGATTATTATGTATATATGTAATGTATATTATCTTTTCATATAATTTTATATTGCTTATATTTGCGATAATAGCTAAATCGTAAATGTATGACTTTATATTATTATTTGACTGTTATATTGTTATTTAGCTTATGTTGTTAGGATGTATATAAAATGTGCTCAGTTAGTCTTGATTGTCAAACTACTGTAATTATCGCTTGTCGCTCGTTATACTGCCGGCTTCTGAGCTGCAGTTGTCCACGTAGCTATCTCAGTGATCGAGGGGGGGGGTGTCCTCACCTCTGTGAAGTTTTCAGTCTGCTGGAGACTCGCTTGCTGGTTGGACAGATTGTCTGTCTCATTATTCTTGTTAGTTCTGTAGAACTTTGTTCACAGAACATTGTATAGACTTAGTGATTTTCGACGTTGTACTGAGGTTGTGTGTCACATAGACACTCTGAAATCTCAGGTCCTTAGCTATAGCTTTTTTTGACCTATTTTTTTATTGGTTCCTGTGTATTGTCACAGTCACAGTTTTACCTATGCTGAACTTTTGATTCAGTATTATGGGAGTCTTGTAACTTTTGTGGAGATCTGAGATGGTCCTATTAGTGTCTTAATTATTTTCCCAGTTCCTGATTCTGTAATTTTGCAGTCGCTTGCATTGAATTGCTGTTTGGGCTTAGCATTCTTTGTTTTTCAAGCAGACTGTTCGGGTTGCCAGTCGGTCAAGAAGTTTGTTTATTTGAGGGCTTTGTCAGTCACTTGTTTAAGTCTTATTTGAGTCTTGAACTTTGCTAACACCTAAGAGCATTACAGGCATACACACTTGTACATATTTGTAATATCTTATTAAATGTTAATGTACCTGACGGTACTTAAGAATTATAAATGTGAGATGTGCTTTCAGCACAATAATATTGAACTCGAGAGATTGATTTTATTTTGATTGCTGTGTTTAATTTACTTTGATAATATACCTCTAGACAACTTATAGACTTAATAAATTTATTAAATTTTAATTTCTCTAGTTAGTAGCCTACCAGTTGTAATCCCAAAAAACTAAATTTAACCATACTGAATTTTAATGGATAATTGGACAAGGATACTGACTACTTGTTACGAAAACCCAGTAACAGGCTGGATGCTAGAAGGGCAGTCCTTTCTAGTATTCACTGGAGATCTCTAAGCTTTTAGAATCGCGTTTTTTGTAACAAATGGGGGCCTGTCCGTGAGGCTCTTGATCCAAGGTGCTGGAGAAATTGTCCAGTTTGACATACTAGTGAATCTATGATCAAACACTTTGAGTACTTTCCTAATCTGAAGACTTTGAGTTTAGTCTTGTACAACATACCAGGGGGATGTATGTACCTGACTGATTTCTCTTGACCCGGGGAGAGGGAAAATTTTCTGTTTATATTTTCTAACTATAAAGACACCCAAACACTAAAATTCCTTTTAGGATTATTTTTCCCAATAATACTCTCTTTGTAGTAAAAATTATTTTCGGATGTATGCTAAATTTGAAACATTAATTGAAAACTCTGATTTTGTCTAGTTGAGTGCATTAAAACTTCAGACTTGTTGGCGAGTAGCCAAATATCTCGGGGTGCGTATAAAAAGGAATTACACGGGCGAAACTGTCAGGGGGCGTTTATTAAAGGGTATATTGTTTCCTGGGCCCTTCCCGGGGATGTCTGATTATGAAAATTTTAAGGGCACATGTGGGAAAAAAACTGGTATCTTTATTTTAGTAAAACCCTTTTGATCCCGTGGCTTTATTTTAAAAACGGGTTTGGGAAAAATAGGAAAGGGCAGTAGAACTTGGTTCAAAAGGGGCATCTACAAGACCCTTTTCACGGCTGCTGCAAAATAACCCCCTCTCTTTGGGGAAAGGGCCTACTTCCACTGGGGGGAAACCCGTTCCAGTTGGGGGACCCCGTCTGCTGCCCGTCCCATTCACCCGGGCGGGCCAATTAAAAAAACCCCCAAATCCTTTTTTTTTTGCCTTTGCTCCAGAACTTCCCCACCACGATGCTGTGAACATAACTCCAAGGCCCAGGGGACTGATTCCTCATCTTTTGAAATTTGTTCTACTGTTTTCCCTTTTGTCTAAAAATTGTTTTGAAAAAGCCCCTGGGGGGAAACGTCTACTACAAAAAGATATCAGATGTGCAATGTGTCTTAACTTTCTTTTGCCCGGTTTTTTATCCCTTTTCTTTGACAATTTCGACCTGCAACATCATGGAATCTTGGTTCAGAGGACTTTCCCCAAGCCCTTCTCACGGCTGCTGCAATAACCATCTCTTTGGGAAGGCCCTACTTCCATGGGGAAACCCCCTACCAGTGACTGACCTCGTTGCTGCCCGTCCATTCACTGACCCCTAAAAAAGCGCCAGTCTTTTTGCCTTTGCTCCAGATTTCCCCTCCCCCACGATGCTGTGAAACAAATCCAAGGCGGGGGGATGATTACTCATCTTTTGTATATGTTCTACTGTCTTTATTTGTCCTAGAATTGTATTGTTTAAAGCCACGGGGATGGCGAAAGTCTACTACTAAAGATTCCAGATGTTGCACATGGTTTTAAAACTTTATATTGCGGTATTTTTTCCTTTCTTTGCACAACATGTTGTTTATGATCAAATTTAGAAAGTCTAGTGTCACAATTAGGAAATATGGCTCTATTTGAAGTTGAAAAAAGAGCAACTAGAGCGAAGTGACCTAGTGTTGAGCTAGTGTAGGAGTTCTCGTAAGCCTTCCCCACTGACACTATTACTGAGTGTAGTGGTAGTAGACCAGCCTAATACTAGTACAGTGTTTACTACACCTGTATTTTTTCTTATCCTAGACCAGATCTAGTACTCTAGAGAGGGTGGACGAAGTGTCCGACCTGGACCGTCCAGACCGTTAATTTCCCTACTCCCCCATTTCCCATGGTCCTATCTCTCAGGAACGTTTAGAGGTTTTAACGCCTATTATGTTGCAGACTGCACAAATAGGGCACGGGAAAATTTAAGAAAAAGTTTCCCAAAAAGAAATGTTCGTCTGTTAAGACAACAGACTGATATATCACGGACACTTTTAAAGTGCAGAAAGCTGCATCTTGGTTCCTAAAGTTTTTTTGAAAATGATTAGACACCCATTTTGATTGTTTTGGAAAGGCACGGCTATGAAATGGCCACGTAAGCATGGGCAAATTTGCGCTGAAACAGGTTGAGGGGAAGGCCCCAACGTTTTGGGGGCCCCCCTTACCTTTTTGCAAAAGTAATTAGTTAGGGACGTGTCAAAAAAAAAACTATTCTGAGACATAAAAAAACTTGTTACCTGTAAGTTATCAAAAAAGATTTCGTACGTTACAAGGGACGACAAAAATCAAATTGTGTAGAGTTTGTCGTGAGAAAAAAGTTGCTTTGAGAGATGGACTAAAAGCCTTGGCCAAAGTGTAAAAACTACGACAGCCTTGTTCGTGTTATACACGAAAAAGGTTTAAACTGTATGTTGCTGGCATCAAAAATATTGATCGTCATATCCCTCGGATATTCGGGAAACTGCGCATTAGCAGAAAATTCCCGGGGATTTTTTCAAAAATTTGTACGTACTAAAACCTCAGAAACAAGGAAACCAAAAAAATTGCCCTAAAAGTTGGAAACCCTTTAAATCAGCTGCTCATTGCCGGCTGATGTCCCTGCTACTGTAACTTCTGTCCCTTTTACCGGGAAAAAATTTTCACAACCCTAAAATCTGTCTCTGTGGCTAGACAGAAATCGGGTATCGAGAAGAAGAAAGTTAAAAATGTACTTATTGAAAAACGGGAAAAGGACATACTAGAAGTTTTGGCAAAAGTTAAAAAGGGGAGATAAGAAACAGTCTTTGGGGGTGGCGCCCCCACTAAAATCGTATCCTTTCCGTGCAAAAAAGGACCCCCAAAATCCTAGAAATTCCTCTGAACAAATGTTTTAGATAATGTTACTCAGGATAGATGACTAGCGTCAGAAATTGAAATTGACGAAAAGTTTTCTTTTCAGCGATGACCCTTTTACTTTTCGGAGATAAAAGTAGGATTTGGACGAATCACATCTGCCTAAAGATAATTACTTTCAGGGGACACGGGCCAGTTACCCAGTTTTTAAAGAAAGATGTATCCCCCTTAACGGGAGGGATACCTATTGCAAGTTTAGATGTTTTGTTAAAAGGTTTGGAGGGGCTGTTAAAAGTGCCTCTCCCACTAATTTTATATTGAAACAAGCTTTTTTATATGGTTTATATTTCAGTGGGTATACCCAGTGGTTTTTTTCCCCATCAGGTCAGGGAAACTTGTTGATAGGGAACGTTATCCTTCATGCGGGTTTATATGTAAAAAAACCCTTGTGTTTGATAATGACTGATGTTTAATTATCCCATTGAAGCTTGTAGAGAGAAACCTATTTTATTTCCTCTCACCCGCAAAAAACAAAAGGGAAAATATGTCAAAGATTCAACAACCTTTCCTTTGGGTTCCTTTTGGGAGTTAGTGGATGACAATGTTTTGGGGGGGTTGATTTGTTGTTTAGTGATCCCTCTGCGCCCAGGGTCTTTTAACACTCCCCCCCCCCGGGGTTCATCAACCTAGTCGGGGACAAACTGACTTTAAAATTTTTACTCTTGATGTTTTAAATTCCAAGGATCGGTTTTTTGATCAGCCCACGGGAAAACTGGGGGGAAATATACATTTTATGAGAGTGAACCCAAAGGTTTCGATAATTGTTATTTTTATATTTAAGGGTTTGTTTTTGAGGGGAAAAAAAATACATGAAAAGTTGTCAGTGTTAGTGTTTCCAACACAGTCAAGCATCTTTTGGGTTTACCAGTTACATTTCGGGAACAAGTTTTTGGGTTTTTGGGTTCACAATACCCCTTTAGGGGGGACTTTTGGGGGTGTCAAGAAGATACGGGAAAAAGGGCAAAACATTTTATTTGGGCCCAAAAGTTAAAAGGAAACAGTAGCTAAACCATGTGCGACGTTGCCAGTGTTAAAAGTGACAGGCAACCCCGCACACACACCCCCAAACCTGCGCCTCTCTTTCCTACCCACCGTGCATGGGGGAACCATTCCACGTTTTTTATTGTTGTTTTGGTTTCCTTTCCCTTTAAAACCCAAAAAACTGGGAAAAACCAAAAATTATTTACTTTTTATGGACGCTCAACACGCTACCCCGAAGCGTTTTTCCTATGGGGAAAAATTTTAAATGCTCGTGCTTTTGTGAGAGCCTGTTTAAAAATTTTTCCCCCAAGGTTGGTTCCCCACGGGTTTACAATCAGTCAGGGATCTAATTTACTTCTAAGATCTTTCGAGAAGCTTTATCCCACCTGGGAAATAAAGTAGTACTTTCAACCAGTTATCACCCACAGCCCACAAGGTGCTCTGAGAAAATTTCAAGAAAACTGAAGTCCATGATGAGGCTTATTTTTAACATTTTTCTGAAAATGGGATGAGGGTAAAAATTTTTTTCTTCTGTTGCTATGAGAGAAAGGGGAAAAAAAAATTTCTCGGTTAAAGGTCCGTTTAAACTAATTTTCGGACACCAAGTGCGGGGCCTCCGCAGTTGTTGAAAGACGTGTGGACAGGAAAATTTCAAATCCATCTTTGAGTACTTCACCTTCTTTAAAATGCGCAAATTTGCAGCCGCTAGAGAGTGCTTGGGGAAAAACCTAGTTTCACCCCCAAGCAAAAAATTGAAGAAAACATTATGACAAGCGGGGCTGTCTCTCTTTTTTTTTAAAGCAGGAGATAAGGTGATGGCTGGGAAAATTATTCCCGGTAATGCTCTACAACCCAGGTATGAGGGCCCCCTGGAAGTAGGGGGAAAAAGTTAGCGGCCCCGAAAATTTAAATTTTGGTACGTGGGCCGGGGAAAAAAGGGAAATCTAATCTTGTGTTCCTTTTTAAACCCGTAAGGCATTTATACGTAGTCCTCCTCCCTTTTACTTCTATTTTCCCTTTAGGAAAGGGGGAAAAACGTCAGTCAAATTTGACACCCTCTAGTTTTTTAAAAGGTTGGGTTTAAAAAATTTTCATTTAAACTTTAAAAACACTGACGATTTTCTTAGAAAACCTTGGGTTTTGAAAAAGTTGGTGATTTTAAAAAAACATGTTTTTGCACCCTGAATTGTTCGGGGGATTTTCCCAAAAAGTTGTCCCTTCGGGGTGTTACTTGACGTTGATGTACAGGGGGGGCATCACCCTTTAAGAAATTTCACCATATAGGATGGCCCAAAACAAAGCATAAAGCATTGAGGAAAGGGGTTTTGATTTTCTTTTAAATCTTTTGGATTTATTGAAGAAAAGTAAAAGCCCATGGGCATCTCCCTGTTTTTTTTGTGCCCTAAATCTGACGGTAGTTTCAGGATTTTGCACTATTACAGGAAAGTAAACTTTTTCCCCTTCCCTTTGAGGGTTATCCTCTACCTCGCATTGACGACCTTATTGGGTCGGGGTTTTTTCAGGAGCCCAGTTTGTCAGCCGTTTAGATCTCTTTTTTAGGCTTTATCAAGTCCCGCTTATGGAAAATGCTCAAGAAAATCTGCCCTTTTTCTGTTTAAAAATGGATTGTTTAACTTTTCCTCTTCCCCCTTCGGGCCCCCTTTTTAACGCGGGTTCTTTTATTCCAAAGTATTTAAAGAACGAGTTACCCCAAATTGGAAAAGGGGGTTGGGGGCCTTTCCTTGACGACTTTGTGGTGACAGTGGGCGGGTGGGAACCCGCAAATTGGGGCGGTCTCAGAGCATTGTTTTAGAGCCCGGCCACTACAACTTCACGGGAACTTAGCCAAAAGTAGTTTTGGTCAAACCAAGTTTTTCCTATTAGGCTTTTTTTTATCGGCCAAGGTGGGTTGCTCCATTGAGGCTAAGGTTCGTGCAATTTCTGAATTTCCAGTGCCCCAGGATAGGGAAAAGGAGTACAGGATTCCTGGGTTTTTTTGGCGGATTTTATGCAGGTTCTGTTTCCTAAATTTTCTTGATTGGCTTTCCCCTCATGAGCTTATAGTTGCAAAGTTCAGTTCACCCGGACTAGAGATTGTTTCAGGGCGCGTTCAAAAGGTTTTAAGCGCTTGTATCCTCTGCTCCCGGGTTTTAAAGTCCCAATTTCAATCTTCCCCTTTTTTTTACAATTTGATGCAGTGGTTATGGGAGTGGGTGTGTGCTGCTCCAACAGGTTTTAACATCCCCTGATATTCTCCATCCCATATGGGTTTCTATTCATTAAAAGGGTTAAACGACACCAGAAAAAAATTTTGCCCTATTGAGGGAAAAAGGGGTCTAGCTCTTTTGGTTTTCCTTTGGGAAATTTTTACGTTATTTGGGCCCCCTTCCCCCTTTAAAAAATTAAAAGTTTTTTTCCCGGGCCCAATCCCCTCAATTTATTTTAAATTTAAACCCTTTTAAAAGTAAAAAAAAGTAGGATCATGGGGGTGGGCACTCAGGGAATTTCCAAAACCCTTTTTCTATTAGAATTAAAAAAACATAAGTGGGCATTGTAAAGTTAAATTTCCCTTTCTTTTGTCTGTCCTTTTAAAAATTATCTGTTACATTAAATTAAAAGTAATTTTTTGGCCCAAAAAACCTTTTTTTTATTGCTATGTAAAAATTTAGTAAAATAACTTTAAACCCTCCCGCCCATATTAACTATATAAACTCATGGCATGTCTAATTATTATTTTTTATATTTTTCACAGTAATGTTGTTTTGAGGAGGGGGGAAAAAAGTGAGTGTTGACCCCCCTGATTTGTGTGGTGCGGGTTTATGTCTGGTGGAGCGTGACGCAACACCCGTCCCGGCGCAGGCCCCCCCCTCATACACACCATTAAAACTGTTTTCCAAAACTCAGATGTTCATTCTGCCCAGAAAACCACAAAAAAAATACTTTAAAAGTGGAATGCAGGGCTTTTCTACCATGATCGGCCCTCAACGTGCCCTCCTTGTCAGCACTATCCAGTTTTCCCCACTGATTTTAATAACCCCGAGTATGAAAAAATATACGATCTGTGGGACTTTCCTAGTACCTAGGGGGGTATCCCGTGACGGACGCTGTGAAATTGTTTTTGGGGGCTTGGCACAAGAGACATTCATTAAAATTTGTTTTTATAAAAATATTATATGAGTAAATCAGGAATTAAAAGTGGAAAAACATTAATGCAAAAATCCTTTGGGGCCCGGCCCCCCTTTTCTGTTTGGGGGGGGGTTTTTGTTTTCAACCCCTGACATGGGTTACAAAGATTTTTATTTTGTATTTTATGTAATGTTATTATCTTTTCATATAAAATTTTTTATTGTTATTTTTTGCGTTAAAAGCTAAATCGTAAATGGGATGCTTTATATTATTTTTTTGACTGGGTTTTATTGTTTTTGCTTATGTTTTTTTGGATGTTATTTAAAAAGTGAATCAGGTTTTGTCTTTATTTTCAAAAATAACTGTAATTATCGCTTTTTCGCTCGTTATACTGCGGGTTTTTGAGCTGCAGTTTTCCAGAAACTTTTCACGTGATCGAGGGGGGGTGTCCTCCCTTTTCGTGAAGTTTTTTAGTCTGCTGGAGGAAACCCCCCCGCTTGCTTTTGGGGGACAGATTGTTGTCTCATTATTCTTGTTAGGGTTTGTAGAAAATTTTTTTCACAGAACATTGTATAGGGCTTTGTGATTTTTGACGTTGGGCTGGGGGTTGTGTGTCACATAGACACTCTGAACAAAATTCGGGCCCTTTGCTATAGCTTCTGGGCCTAATTTTTTACTTGGGGCCTGTGTATTGTCACAGCACAGTTTTACCCATGCTGAAATTTGAAATTTAGTAAATTTTGGGAGGGCTTGTAACTTTTGTGGGGGAAACTCAGTGGGCCCACTTTTGTGTCGTTATATTATTTTCCCCGTTCCCGATTCTGTATCGCAGTCGTTTTCATTGCATTTTCTGTTGGGTTAAACATTATTTTTTGTTTTAAGCAGGATGTTTGGGTTGCCCGTCGGTCAAGAAGTTTTTTTTTTTTGAGGGGCTTTGTCAGTCCTTGTTTAAGTCTTATTCCCAGTCCCTTTAGAATAGCCCAATACCTAAGAGCCCCTTAAAAGGCATCAAACTTACTTGTACATATTTGTAAATCCCTTTTTAAATGTTAATGGACCCGACGGGACTTAAGAATTATAAATGTGAGATGTGCTTTCAGCACAATAATTTTTGAACTCGGAGATTGATTTTATTTTTATTGCTGTTTTTTAATTTTTCTTTGATAATATACCATTGACAACTTATAGACTTAATAAATTTATTAAATTTAATTTCTCTAGGTTTTGTAGCCCCACCAGTTGGGAACCCAAAAAAAAATAAATTTAACCTTTTGAATTTTAATGGATTAAAAAGGGCAAAGGGTACCCGATTTCTTGTTACGAAAACCCAGTAACAGGCTGGATGCTAGAAGGGCAGTTTCCCTTTTTGTATTCACCCGGGATCTCTAAGCTTTTAGAATCGCCCTTTTTTGTTTAATTTTTTCCAATGGGGGGTTTTAGAGGCAGGACCTTGGGGGAGCTTTTTAAGAAGAGTGGACAAAAATTTTTGAGGGGAGGGCTGGGTTTTATTGGTGTCAAGGGGTCGGGAGGTTATTTCTTGAGTGCTTTTTGGTAGATATCGTTTTGATAAAAAAGGGCCCCCCCTGTATGGGCCCGTTTGGCCTTCTGCAAATGTTCCTAAATTTTTTGTTTTTTATGAAAAAAAGTTTTAAACCCCCTAGGATTAAAGGCCTGTGGGGGGATGGAAGGTATTCAGACTTGAGGGAAATGGAGCATGGGTGCAAATTTTCCCCCATCAAAAAACCCCCCAACCCCGTTTAAGGAACCTTCTTAAGGATATTTTTTACTTAACTTTTTTTTGGTTTCAGGGGTCGAAATAATAGATCCTGGCCCCCCCTCTACGCTGGGCGTTTTAGGTTTTCCCCTCCCCTCCCTGCTCCAGAGGCCTTTTTTCGTGTTGTGTGTGTTTGTGTGGGGTGTCAGTTCTGACTGGCAGCGGGGCCCGCTGTACCACTGTGCAAAAAAATTTCACAGCCTCACTGTTTCATTGGGTTTTGTAAATGGCTGTCTCCTACAACTGTGTTTTTCTTTTTGCCCCGCTTTAAAGTCACAAAAGGAAAAGCCTTTTTAAAATGTGATGGGATTTAAAACTAGACAAAATTTAAGAATAAGGGCATGGGTAACATTTTTAAAAGTCGAAAAAGTTTCGCTACAAGCAGGCTTTTCAGTAGAAAATGAAGGAAAAAAATTACTTTTGTCACTCTCCCCGTTGTCCCTCAGGGGTATTTGATTTAATAAAGGGTGCTGTGTAGGCGAAACCCTTTTGCCCATAAAGATACTCAAGGTTGCCCCCGCATGTCTTATTCACAGGGCCCTAATCTAATTCCCCTTCATTTTCCAACTTCAGTACCCTAATCCGACACTGAAAGCGAATGAAAAATTTTCCCTTGGGTTTACCCCGTGTGTTCTGAGCCAAACACATTACCCCTGTACCACCACCACCTTCTCCATTCTGTGGCCCACCTGATGTTCCAGCCCCCATTCCTCTTATCCAAGGATATTCACGCAATAATACCGACCCGTTGAATACTGTTGCCAGTGGTTGCACACTACTGTAAATTACGCTCTCTCTCTCTCTCTCTCTCTCTCTCTCTCTCTCTCTCTCTCTCTCTCTCTCTCCACATGATACATTTCCCGAGTATTTTAGAGAGGCATAAATAAAGATCAGCTGTTGCCTGCTTCACGACAGCCCTGGGCCTGGTCTTGGCTGCTTCACGACAGCCCTGGGCCTGGTCTTGGCTGCTTCACGACAGCCCTGGGCCTGGTCTTGGCTGCTTCACGACAGCCCTGGGCCCGGTCTTGGCTGCTTCACGACAGCCCCGGCCTGGTCTTGGCTGCTTCACGACAGCCCTGGGCCTGGTCTTGGCTGCTTCACGACAGCCCTGGGCCTGGTCTTGGCTGCTTCACGACAGCCCTGGGCCTGGTCTTGGCTGCTTCACGACAGCCTGGGGCCTGGTCTTGGCTGCTTCACGACAGCCCTGGGCCTGGTCTTGGCTGCTTCACGACAGCCCTGGGCCTGGTCTTGGCTGCTTCACGACAGCCCTGGGCCTGGTCTTGGCTGCTTCACGACTGCCCTGGGCCTGGTCTTGGCTGCTTCATGACTGCCCTGGGCCTGGTCTTGGCTGCTTCACGACTGCCCTGGGCCTGGTCTTGGCTGCTTCATGACTGCCCTGGGCCTGGTCTTGGCTGCTTCACGACTGCCCTGGGCCTGGTCTTGGCTGCTTCACGACTGCCCTGGGCCTGGTCTTGGCTGCTTCATGACTGCCCTGGGCCTGGTCTTGGCTGCTTCATGACTGCCCTGGGCCTGGTCTTGGCTGCTTCACGACAGCCCTGAGCCTGGTCTTGCCCGCTTCACGACAGCCCTGGGGCCCGGTCTTGCCCGCTTCACGACAGCCCTGGGCCTGGTCTTGCCCGCTTCACGACAGCCCTGGGCCTGGTCTTGCCTGCTTCACGACAGCCCTGGGCCTGGTCTTGCCCGCTTCACGACTGCCCTGGGCCTGGTCTTGCCCCTTCACACAGCCCTGGGCTTGGTCTTGCTCGCTTCACGACTGCCCTGGGGCCCGGGCTTAGCTGCTTCACGACAGCCCTAGGCCTGGTCTTGCCTGCTTCACGACAGCCCTGGGCCTGGTCTTGCCCGCTTCACGACAGCCCTGGGCCTGGTCTTGCCCGCTTCACGACAGCCCTGGGCCTGGTCTTGCCCGCTTCACGACAGCCCTGGGCCTGGTCTTGCCCGCTTCACGACAGCCCTGGGCCTAGTCTTGCCCGCTTCACGACAGCCCTGGGCCTGGTCTTGCTCGCTTCACGACTGCCCTGGGCCTGGTCTTGGCTGCTTCACGACAGCCCTGGGCCTGGTCTTGCCTGCTTCACGACAGCCCTGGGCCTGGTCTTGCCCGCTTCACGACAGCCCTGGCCTAGTCTTGCCCGCTCACGACAGCCCTGGGCCTGGTCTTGCTCGCTTCACGACTGCCCTGGGCCTGGTTTTTGGCTGCTTCACGACAGCCCTGGGCCTGGTCTTGCCTGCTTCACGACAGCCCTGGGCCTGGTCTTGCCCGCTTCACGACAGCCCTGGGCCTGGTCTTGCCCGCTTCACGACAGCCCTGGGCCTGGTCTTGCCCCCTTCACCACAGCCCTGGGCCTGGTCTTGCCCGCTTCACGACAGCCCTGGGCCTGGTCTTGGCTGCTTCACGACAGCCCTGAGCCTGGTCTTGCCCGCTTCACGACAGCCCTGGGCCTGGTCTTGCCCGCTTCACGACAGCCCTGGGCCGGTCTTGCCCGCTTCACGACAGCCCGGGCCTGGTCTTGCCTGCTTCAAAAACAGCCCTGGGCCTGGTCTTGCCCGCTTCACGACAGCCCTGGGCCTGGTCTTGCCTGCTTCACGACAGCCCTGGGCATTGTCTTGCCTGCTTCACGACAGCCCTGGGCATTGTCTTGCCTGCTTCACGACAGCCCTGGGCCCGGTCTTTGCCTTTCTTCAGACAGCCCTGGGCTGGTCTTGCCTGCTTCACGACAGCCCTGGGCCTGGTCTTGCCTGCTTCACGACAGCCCTGGGCCTTGTCTTGCCTGCTTCACAACAGCCCTGGGCCTGGTCTTGCTCGCTTCACGACAGCCCTGGGCCTGGTCTTACCTGGTTCACGACAGCCCTGGGCCTGGTCTTGCCCGCTTCACGACAGCCCTGGGCCTGGTCTTGCCTGCTTCACGACAGCCCTGGGCCTGGTCTTGCCTGCTTCACGACAGCCCTGGGCCTGGTCTTGCCCGCTTCACGACAGCCCTGGGCCTGGTCTTGCCCGCTTCATGACAGCCCTGGGCCTTGTCTTGCCTGCTTCACAACAGCCCTGGGTCTGGTCTTGCTCGCTTCACGACAGCCCTGGGGCCTGGTCTTGCCTGCTTCACGACAGCCCTGGGCCCGGTCTTGCCTGCTTCACGACAGCCCGGGGCCTTGTCTTGCCTCTTCACAACGCCCTGGGCCCGGCTTGGGTCGCTTCCGACAGCCCTGGGCCTGGTCTTGCCTGGTTTACGACAGCCCCGGGCCTGGTCTTGCCCCCTTCACGACGCCCCGGGCCCGGTCTTGCCGCTTTACGACAGCCCCCGGGCCCGCTTGCCCGCTTTTACGACGCCCTGGGGGGCCCCCG
>NC_069479.1:4874403-4884403 GCF_026875155.1 Cherax quadricarinatus
GGATGTTAACTTTTTTTCCCTTGGGGTTTAAATTTGTGTGGACCTAAGTGACTAAAAAGGTACCTATTTGCTGCTGGGTGAACAGGTACGGGTGTAGGAAACGTGTCGAAATGTTTCCACCGCGGAATCGAACCGGGCCCTCCGTGTGTGAAGGGGAGTTTTAGCCACCAGAAATAGTAGTAGTAGCAGTAGTAGTGGTAGTAGTAGTAGTAATAGTAGTAGTAGCAGTAGTAGTGGTAGTAGTAGTAGTAGTAACAGTAGTAGTAGCAGTAATAGTGGTAGTGGTAGTAGTAATTGTGGTAGTAGTAGTAGTAATGGTTATGGTAGTAGTAATGGTGGTAGTAGTAGTAGCAATGGTTATGGTAGTAGTAATAGTGGTAGTAGTAGTAGTAATGGTTATGGTAGTAGCAATGGTGGTAGTAGTAGTAGCAATGGTTATGGTAGTAGTAATAGTGGTAGTAGTAGCTAGTAATGGTTATGGTAGTAGTAATGGTGGTAGTAGTAGTAGTAATGGTTATGTAGTAGTAATGGTGGTAGTAGTAGTAGTAATGGTTATGGTAGTAGTAATAGTGGTAGTAGTAGTAAGAACATAAGAACGAAGGAACACTGCAGAAGGCCTACTGGCCCATGTGAGGCAGGCTTAAGCCAATGCACCCAACCTAGTCAGGTCAGGTCACATTGACTTAAGGGAGGAACACGGCAACCGACCTGGTAGCACAAGCTATTCAGGTCAACTCACACCCACCCACATCCACTCATGTATTTATCCAACCTATTTTTAAAGCTACACAACGTTCTGGCCTCTATAACTGTACTTGGGAGTTTGTTCCACTCATCCACAACTCTATTACCAAACCAGTACTTTCCTATATCCTTCCTGAATCTGAATTTTTCCAACTTAAAACCATTGCTACGAGTCCTGTCTAGGCTAGATATTTTCAGCACACTATTTACATCCCCTTTATTTATTCCCGTCTTCCATTTATACACCTCAATCATATCCCCCCTAATTCTACGTCTTTCTAGAGAGTGCAGATTCAGGGCCTTAGTCTATCCTCATAGGGAAGGTTTCTGATACATGGGATCAACTTTGTCATCCTCCTTTGTACATTTTCCAGAGCATTTATATCCATTCTGTAATACGGTGACCAAAACTGTGCAGCATAATCTAAATGAGGCCTAACCAAGGATGTATAGAGTTGAAGAACAACCTGAGGACTCCTATTATTTATGCTTCTTGATATGAAGCCAAGGATTCTATTAGCTTTATTGCGAACACTTATGCACTGTTGTCTTGGTTTCAGATTACTGCTAACCAGAACTCCTAAATCTTTTTCGCAATCCGTAAATTAAGATCTACATTTTTTAGTTTATATGTGGCATGGTTATTGTCCTGTCCAACATTTAGAACTTTGCATTTGTCTATATTAAACTGCATCTGCACTTCTCCGACCACTGCATCAGTCTATTCAAATCTTCCTGGAGTGCTCGAATGTTCTCGCCAGAATGAATTCGACGGCCTATTTTGGTGTCATCGGCAAACTTGCCGATGTCGCTCTTTATGCCCTCATCTATGTCGTTTATGTAGATTGTGAACAGCAGGGGGCCCAACACCGACCCCTGTGGAACACCGCTCGTGACGCTTCCCCACTCTGATTTCTCCCCATTTAATGCAAACTCTCTGCTGCCTATTTGTCAACCATGCCTCTATCCAGGAAAAAATTTCTCCTCCTATTCCATGTGCTTTAATTTTCCTCAATAGTCTCTGATGTGGGACCCTGTCAAAAGCCTTACTGAAGTCCATATACACAATATCATATTCATTACCATGATCTTACCTCCTCAAATACCTTAGTGAAAAAAGTTAATAAATTCGTAAGGCAGAACGCCCCTTTGTAAAACCATGCTGAGATTCTTGATTAATTTATGCTTTTCAAGGTGGCTACGAACTGCCTCGGCAATTATTGATTCCATAAATTTTCCACTATGGAGGTTAGGCTTATTGGTCTATAGTTCGAAGCTAAGACCTGTCACCTGCTTTAAAAATAGGTATCACATTTGCCATTTTCCACTTATCTGGCACCATGCCAGTTTGTAGTGATATTGTTGAAAAGATTAGCCAAAGGTTTGCTAAGCTCCTCTTTACATTCCTTTAGAACCCTTGCATACAGTTCATCAGGGCCTGGGGATTTGTTAGGTTTTAATTTATCTATTTGCCTAAGGACCATGTCACTTGTGACCCTAATCGTTCACAGTTTTTTATTTATCGTCCTGTTCTACATAATTTATCATTACTGAATAACGTCTGGTATCCTCCAGTGTAAAACTGAGAGGAAGTATGTGTTAAAAATTCTACAACACATTCCTTATCACTGTCATGAGCTGACCCGAGAACTTTTGAGGGGCCTATCTTGTCCTGATCTTACTTCTGTAAACCTGAAAGAATCCTTTTGGGGTTAGTATGCTTCGATTCTCTTGCAACTTTAACCTCATAATCTCTTTTTTGCTTTTCTATTCCGCTTTTTATTTCTTTCTCATCTTAAATGAATATATCCGATTGTCTTAATTGCCCCTCTCCTCTTTTGATTTGCATATATATGGCCTCCTTTTGAACCAATCAGATATTTAATCTATTTTTTCATCCATTTAGGATTATTTTTGGTTTGATTCTGATTTCCCCTATTTGGAACATAATTTGAACTGAGCAGCTAAACATAAATGCCCTGGAAAGGCATCATATCGGCAACCATCACCACCTACCTGACTCTTAGTTAGTCCTCCAGTTCAGCTATCCTAGTATTTTCATTCCTATGAAATCAGCCAAGGACGAAAGTCAGGGGAAAAACGGAGACTTGATTGCCATTATTAGGGGAATCCATGATATATTAAAACCTGAGTGAATTTGTGATCACTTTCCCCAAGCTCATCATTAACCTCAGATTATTAATTAGTGGTTTTCCCTACTGCAAGAACCAAGTCAAGGAGGTTATTTCCCCCTATTGGCCTCTGTCACAAACTGTTTTAAAAAAACAATCCTGGATCGTATCAAGAAAAGTCACCTGACTCTAAATTTCCTTCAAATTGCTCCAGTCAATCTGTCACCTATAGTTGAAATCTCCATAGCACAACATTCGTATGTAGATGCCTTACGAATTTCGTCCCCATAGAAGTTTTACTGCACTCCCTATCAAATTTGGGTCCTGTAAATCACACACCCAAAATTAGTTTTTTCTTTCTCTGCCCTCGAGAAGCTGTAACCAAACAGAATTCATGGCTGACCGTTTTCTAATTTAATCTTTCTAACACAACAATTTAAATGTGCTGCTGACATACAAGCGCTACCCACCACCCTTCCTGTTTGACCCTGTCAGTGTGGTATATATTTATAGCCTTGTATGTGACATTCAGAGGGCATCTCTCTATCTTTCAGATTGGCCAGGCTCTGTTATAGCAATAATATCTATGTTTCCTGCACTTACAATTAATCTTTAGCTCATCTATCTTATTTCCTTACACTCCTGCTTTAGTAATAGTAAACTTAAGGCGAGCTAGTCCCTTGCTGCCCTCTGCTTGTCCCCCTTTGTTTGCTGACCTGATCTAATTGTCTTTAAATTTATAACTCATGCTGAATGGCCTTTATACATTTACTGTTTCAACCAGAGTTGCAACCTGCTTGGTTTCCCACACACACCCATACCTCTATCGTCTATTTTCAGTTTTAAAATCCTAGCCATTTCACCAATGGCCTTCTCAATTGAGTTGCAAGTGCTACCACCGCACAGCCCCAGAGAGAGGTACCCCATCCCTTGCATACATATCATTTTTGCCATAAAAAGTTGTTCCATTTGTGCAATGAATGTGATTGCAAGTTCCTTGCAGTATCTGTCTAGCCAGCAAACTTTAACACCAATTGCCCCTAGACAACCAATTCCATTTCCTACTCCACTTCTAGCAAGATGCTACATATGATTGGGACACCCTCCCTTAGACTTAATGAAATCTATAACTATTTAGCCCTTTTTATGTAAAAACCCTGTACTTTACCCTAGCAGCTCTTCTCTCCTAACCCTTCCCAATATCATTTCCACCTGCACTGAGACAAATAATGATCTTGTTCCCATTACCTGACATGATATAATCCAGCTGTTAACTATGGTACCAACACCAGCCTCCAGGGGAACACACTCTGTCTCTCACTTCTATTCCTATTACAAAAAGCACGGTCAATTTATCTTAACCTGAGAGTCACCAACCACAAGAATCCGCTTACCTCTGTTAGCAGGCAGTAGTACCCTTACATTCACCTGGGCCCGCTGAAAGTACATTCATCCTGAGAAACAGAAAGTGATTTTTGGTTCCTACCCTTCAGATCTTCACTCTTAACTTTCCTTAACTCTGATGCGCCTCCACATTACTGTGACCACTTGCCCACTTGTAGCAAGTGCTGGACTGCACCTTCACTGCCGTAAGCCGTTGCTACCACTCCCCAACTACAGCCTCCTCACCAGCGAAGACAGACTGCTGCACCTCTCTGCAGAAGCCTCATTCCCACACAACTCCAGCAACCTCACACCTCTGTGGTAGTAGTTAGTAGAATGGTTATGGTATAGTAAATGGGGAGGTAGGTATAGTAGTAATGGTTTTGGTAATATAATGGTGGTAGTAGTAGTAGTAATGGTATGGTAGTAGTAATGGTGGTAGTCAGTAGTAATGGCTAGGTAGTAAGTAATGGTGGTAGTAGTAAGGTAGTAAATGGTTGATGTGGTAGTAATGGTGGTAGTAGTAGTATAATGGTTATGGTATTTAGTAATGTGGTAGTAAGTAGGTAGCAATGGTTTATGGTAGTAGTAATGGTGGTAGGTAGTTATAGTAATGGTTTATGTGTAGTATAATGGTGGTAGTATAGTAGCAATGATATGGTAGTAGTAATGGTGGTAGTAGTAGTAGTAATTGGTTATGGTAGTATAATGGTGTATAGTAGTAGTTTTAAGTAATGGTTATGGTATAGTAATGGTGGTAGTAGTAAGTAGTTGTAGTAGTAATGGTGTTATGGTAGTAGTAATGGTGGTAGTAGTATAGCAATGGTTATTGGTAGTAGTAATGTGGTATAGTAGTAGTAGTAATGTTATGGTAGTAGTAAATGGTGGTAGTATAGTAGCAATGGTTATGGTAGTAGTAATGGTGTGTATATATCAATGGTTAATGGTAAGTAGTTAAATGGTGTAGTAGTAATAGTAATGGTTATGGTAGTAGTAATGGTGGTAGTAGTAGTAGTAGTAGTAGTAGTAAAGGTTTATGGTAGTAGTAAATGGTGTAGTAGTAGTAGCAATGGTTTATGGTAGTAGTAATGGTGGTAGTAAGTAGTAGTAATGTTATATTGGTAGTGTAGTAATGTGGTAGTAGTAGTAGCAATGGTTATGGTAGTAGTCATGGTGGTAGTAGTAGTATAATGGTTTATGTAGTAGTAATGGTTATGGTAGTAGTAATGGTGGTAAGTAGTAGTATGTAGTAATGGTTATGGTAGTAGAATGGTGGTAGTAGTAGTAGTAAATGGTTATGGTAGTATAATGTGGCAGTAGTAGTAGTAATGTCATTGTAGTAGTAATGGTGGTAGTAGTGTAGTAGTAATGGCGATGGTAGTAGTAATGGGTGGTAGTAGAGTAGTAATGGTTATGGTAGTAGTAGAATGTGGTAGTAGTAGTAGTAAATGGCTTATGGTAGTAGTAATGGTGGTAGGAGAAGTAGTCATGGTTATGGTGTATGTAAATGGTGGTAGTAGTAGTAGTAATGGTATGGTAGTAGTAAAGGTGGAGTAGTAGTAGTAATGGCTATGGTAGTAGTAATGGTGGTAGTAGTAGTAGTAATGGTTATGGTAGTAGCAATGGTAGTAGTAGTAGTAGTAATGGTTATGGTAGTAGCAATGGTAGTAGTAGTAGTAGTAGTAGTAGTAGAAGTAGTATCATTAGTACTATTCATATTAATGGTAGATGGCAGTGGTGAAGATAGTGTGGAGGGAAGTCTTGTGTCCCCTCCCTCCCTCCCTTCCTCCCTCCCTCCCTCTCTCTCTCTCCCTCCTCCCTCCCCTCCCTCTCTCTCTCTCTCTCTCTTTCCTCTCTCTCTCTCTTCTCTCAAATAAAACACGCACCTTCAGTCAGTCTTACAGACAGGTCAATATTACAGCAGATAAAAATATACAAATCTCGAGAGAGAGACAGAGACAGAGAAGCAGAGAGACAGAGACAGAGAAACAGAGAGACAATGAAGAAGAGAAACTGAGAGACAAGACAAGAAGCAGAGAGACAGAGACAGAGAAACAGAGAGACCAGAGACAGAGAATCAGAGAGACAGAGATAGAAAACAGAAGACAGAGACAGAAAAACAGAGAGACATAGACAGAGAAATAGACAGGCAGAGACAGAGAAACAGAACAGACAGAGACAAGAAACAACAGAGAAGAGAAACAGACAGAACAGACAGCAGTACAGATAGACAGACAGACAGCAGACAGACCAACCAGATATAGAAACAGAGAAAAACAGAGACCAAGACAAACAGACGACAGACAAACAGAGAAACAGAGACAGACAGAGAGACAGAGAAACAGAGAAAACAAGACAATAGACAGAACAACAGGCAGACAGACAGACAAGAAACAAGAAACAGTAGACAGAACTGACAGAAGACAGACAGACAGACAACAACAGACAGAGAAACAGAGAAACAGAGACAGACAGACAGACCAGAGGAGATAGAGAAACAGAGAACAGAGACAAACAGACAGACAGACAGACAGAGAAACAGAGACAGACAGACAGACAGAGAAACAGAGAAACAGAGACAGATAGAAGCGATCAGACAGAGAAACAGAGAAAGAGACAGACAGACAGAGAAACAGAACAGACAGACAAAAGACCAGACAGAGAAACAACAGACAGACAGAAAGATTCAGACAGAGAAACAGACAGACAGACAGAGAAACAGACAGACAGACAGAAAAGACAGACAGAGAAACAGACAGACAGACAGAGAACAGACAGACAGACAGAAAGACAACACAAGAAACGACAGACAGACAGACAGACAGGACAGAAAGACTAACACAGAGAAACCAACAGAGAAACAACAGACCAGACAGAGAAGCAGACAGACAGACAGACAGACAGAAAAAGACAGACAGAGAACAGACAGACAGACAGAGAAACAGACAGACAGACAGAATACAGACAGAGAAACAGACAGACAGACAGGAAACCAGACAGACTGACAGAAAGACACACAGAGAAACAGACAGACAGACCAGAGAAGCAGACAGAACAGACAGACAGACAGACAGACAGAAAGCCAGACAGAGAAACAGACAGACAGACAGACAGACAGACAGAGAAACAGAACAGGCAGACAGACAGAAAGACAGAGAAACAGACAGACAGAGAAACAGACAGACAGAAACAGACAGAAAGACAGACAGAGAAACAACAGACAGACAGAACAGAGAAATCCGACAGACAGACAGACAGACAGAGAAGCAGACGACAGCAGACAGACAGAACTAGAGAAACAGACAAACAGAACGACAACAGAGAAAACAGACAGACAGACAGACACACATACAGACAGACAGACAGACAGACAGACAGACAGACAGACAGACACACAACACAGACAGACGACAGACATATATATAAAATAAAAAATTGTCAAATGTTCCTCAAATTCGTGAACGCAGAAAAATAAAATTTAAACAAGATTTTTAATGGAAAGTTTTAACACAAGACAGAAAAAAAAGAAATATTATTAATTTCCTCAAAGTTTCGTAATACATGAAAAAATTGAGATAATTGAAGTGAAGAAGAGAAAAATATATATCTGAGAAGAGAGACGATGAAATATATATATATATATTAATATATAATAAATATATATAAATATATATATATATATATATATATATATATATAAGGGGATATATATATATATAACTATTATATATAATTTCAAAGCACTGGCCCAGTAGGTATACCATCTTTAGGAGTGAAGAAGAGCAGAATGTAAGTGTGGGGAGGTACGTGAGGCATTAACGTAGAATGAAAGGGGGTAAAGCACTGGAACTGATGGGGATCATGACAGAATGTTAAAGGCAAGGGGGGGGGGATATAGTGTTGGATGGTTGTAACTTTTGTTTAATAATTGTATGAAAGAGGGGAAGGTACCTAGGGATTGGCGGAGAGCATGTATAGTCCTTTATAATAAAGGGAAAGGGGACAAAAGAACTGTAAAAATTATAGAGGAATAAGCCTTCTGAGTATACTAGGAAAGTGTACGGTAGGGTTATAATTGAAAGAATTAGAGGTAAGACAGAATGTAGGATTGCGGATTATGCAAGGAGGTTTCAGAGTGGGTAGGGATGTGCAGATAAAGTGTTTACATTGAAGCCATATATGTGAACAGTATATAATAAAGGATAGGGAAGTTTTTTTATTGCATTTATGGATTAGAAAGGCATATGATAGAGTGGATAGAGGAGCCAATGTGGGCCAGATGTTGCAAGTTTATGGAAAAGGTGGTAAGTTCTTAAATGATGTAAAGAGCTTTTATAGGAAGTGAGGCTCAGGTTAGGTGTGTAGAAGAGGGGAGAATACTTCCCCGGTAAAAGTAGGTCTTAGACAGGGATTGTAATGTCACCAATTGTGTTGTTAATATATTTATAGATGGGTTGTAAAAGAAGTAAATGCTAGGGTGTTCGGGGAGAGGGTGGGATTAAATCATGGGGAAACAAATTCAAAAATGGGAATTGACACAGTTACTTTTTGGCTGATGATACTGTGCTTATGGGAGACTCTAAAGAAAAATTGGCAAAGGTTAGTGGATGAGTTGAGAATGTGTGTAAAGGTAGAAAGTTGAAAAGTGAACCATAAATATATATATATAATATATATATATATAGTAATATAATAATATAATATATATATATATATATATAATATATATATTAATAATATATATATATATATATATTTTTCACAATAGATAGAAGAAGAGACAGAGAGAGAAAGAATAGGCAGAGATACCAACGCAAGAAGGATAAAGAGAGAGATATAGAGTGAAGAGGATAATAGAACAAATAGATAGATAAGAAGCGAAAGAGAGAGATTATTAGGTAGAAAACATTCAGTATGTAATTATTGAAGCAATGAATACTTAATAGAAAGGAAATGAATGAACTGTGTATGATGTATGATTGTATATATTGTGTATGATTGTATAACTTGTGTATGATTGTATATCTTGTGTATGATTGTATATATTGTGTATGATTGTATAACTTGTGTATGATTGTATATCTTGTGTATGATTGTATATCTTGTGTATGATTGTATATCTTGTGTATGATTGTATATCTTGTGTATGATTGTATATCTTGTGTATGATTGTATATGATTGTATAACTTGTGTATGATTGTATATCTTGTGTATGATTGTATATCTTGTGTATGATTGTATATCTTGTGTATGATTGTATATCTGTGTATGATTGTATATCTTGTGTATGATTGTATATCTTGTGTATGATTGTATAACTTGTGTATGATTGTATATATTGTGTATGATTGTATAACTTGTGTATGATTGTATAACTTGTGTATGATTGTATAACTTGTGTATGATTGTATAACTTGTGTATGATTGTATATCTTGTGTATGATTGTATATCTTGTGTATGATTGTATAACTTGTGTATGATTGTATATCTTGTGTATGATTGTATAACTTGTGTATGATTGTATTAACTTGTGTAATGATTGTATAACTTGTGTATGATTGTATAACTTGTGTATGATTGTATATCTTGTGTATGATTGTATAACTTGTGTATGATTGTATATCTTGTGTATGATTGTATAACTTGTGTATGATTGTATAACTTGTGTATGATTGTATAACTTGTGTATGATTGTATAACTTGTGTATTATTGTATATCTTGTGTATGATTGTATATCT
>NC_069479.1:4889403-4913321 GCF_026875155.1 Cherax quadricarinatus
GATTTTTTGACTATTATAAGTTACAAGTGGAAAGGTAACAGGAACTAAAGGGGGCAGGCCAAACTATAAAAGGGGGGCTACACATTTTGAAAATTCCTGCGGGTTCGGGGGGACAGAAAAATGGTGGGAAAAATCAGAAACGAGATGAAGGATATTGGCAAAAAGTGAAAGGAGGCAGGGGAAAAAGTTTTGTTCCCAAAGGGGAAAACAGAAAAAATAGGAACCAAAACGAGTCCTTGGTTTACCCGAAGGTGTAGGGGGGCCCAAAAACAAGGCAACAGAGAATGGAAAATACAGGAGGCATGGGCCCCCCGGGAAAACAAGGAGTTTAGTAAAAGAGCCAAAAACGAGTATGCGCAATAAGGAGGGGGCCCAGCGACAGTAGAAAACGACATAGCATCAAAAGTCAAATCTGACCCGAAACGCGTATACCCACATTAGGAGGAAGACAACAGTCAAGGACCAGGTATAATGAGGAAAGAAGGTGGAAAACTCACAAGAAACATCAAGAGGATTTGGGAGCTCAACACGAGATTTAAGGAAGTATTTACAGTAGGGGAAGGAAGGACTCGGGGGGGACAGACCAGAGGGGGGAAAACCAACAAGGAATACACCAACAAGTGTTGGACGACATACTTTACAGAGAGGAGGGGTGAAAAACTGCAAAGGGGGACATCGATACCTCAAAGGCAAGGGGGAGGACATCTCTCCAGGGGCCCTTAGAAGGGACAGTTTGTGTCTACCACTTACCAAAATCTTCAACACATCCCTGAAACTGGGCAATACCTGAGGAGGGAAAGACGGCAAATGTTTTTCCCATTTTCAAAAAAGAGACGAAAAGGGCACTAAACAAGACCTGTGTCATTGACGTGTAAGTATGAAAAATTTATGGAGAAGATTTCAGGAGGAGAGGGGTGGAGCCCTGGAACGGAACAGGGTAAAAATGCCAACCAGCACGGTTTCACGAAGGCAAATCCTGTGTCCAAAACCTTTCTGGAGTTTTATAAATAAAAAAAACAAAGTAAGACAAGAGAGAGGGGGTGGGTTGATTGCATCTTTTTGGGACGCAAGAAGGCCTTTGACACAGTTCCTCACAAAATTAGGCAGAACTAGAGATCAGGCCATTTAACGGGAAGGGGCACTGCAATGGATCAAGAATACCTGACGGGGAAAGGCAACAACGAGTAGGTACGTAATGATTATCACAGTGGGACCTGTGACGGGGGGGGTCCCAAAAGGGTGGGTCTTAGGACCATGCTATTTTTGGTAAAAAGTGAACACGACGGAAGGTTAGACTCAGAAGGCCCGTTTGCAGATGAGGGAAAGTTAATGGGGAAATTAAAATCTGAGAGGACCAGCAGGACTTAAAAAGGACCTGGACAGACGGGACACCTGGTCCAGCAAATGGTTTCTCGAATTTAACCCTCCAAAATGCAAAGTCATGAAGTAGGGGAAGGGCACGAAGCCACAGACAGAGTATAGGCTGGGTGGCCAAAGCTGCAAACCTCCCCAAAAGGGAAAAAGATCTTGGGTTGATATAACACCCGGCATTCTCCGGAAGCAACATCAATCAGATAATGCGCAGATATGGCGCCGGCAAACCGGGGAAACAGCATTCCGACACCTTAGTGGGGAAAAATCATTCAAGAAACAAAACCGGTATGTCGGGGCCCATAGGGGAGTAGCAGCACCTGTTTGGAACCCGCACTTGAAAAGCACGTCAAGAAACTAGAAAAGTAAAAAGGTTTGCAACAAGGTTAGTTCCGGGCTAAGGGGAATGTCCTATGAAAAAGATTAAGGGAAACGGCCTGACAAAACCCTGGGGGGACGGGAGGGTCAGGGGAGACAATAACGACATTAAAATACTGCGTGGAATAGAAAAGGGTGGAAAAGGGACAGGATGTTCCGGGGAGGGGGGACACAGAAACAGAGGCCACAATTGGAAGTTGAAGACACAAATGAGTCAAGGATAGTGGGAAAAGTATTTTTTTCTCATAGAGTTGTAAGGCATGGAATCCCTAGAAAATGACGTAGGGAGGCAGAACCATACACTTTTTTAAACGGGGGTTTGATAAAGCTCATGGAGGGGGGGAGAGAGGGGTCTAGTAGCAACCGGGTAAGGGGGGGCCAGGAGCTAGGACTCGCCCCGCAACCACAAATAGGTAGTACAAATAGGTGAGTACCACACACACAGGATGTTGGACGTGGGCGGAAAACCTCAGAAACCAAACATTAAGGACACTACCAAGTGAGAGGGGAGGATAACCGCAAGTTTGGACCTTGGTTCACCCTGGCAGCTCAGACATTGGGCTCAATAGGGGTCCCCTAGGACTAGCGCCCAGGGGTTCTGTGCTTTGAATACATAGTAAGCTGAAGTGGAGAGAAAACGGGGGTTAAGGGGAAAAGCCTGACATAAAAGGGGGGACTCAAGGTTGAAGAACTTCCTGCGGGGGGCCCAGTGGGGACAAAGAACTGGCGGGAAAGCCGTAAATAAAATGATGGAATATGAAACAACAAAAATGAAAGGAGGCAGGGGAAAAGGGTTTTTTCCCAAGGAATGTAAAACGGAAGACCAAAACGAGCCCCGGTTTCCCCGAGGGTGTAAGGAGGCAAAAACAAAGTGCAATAGAGAAGGGGGGAAAAAAAAGCACAGAAGGCGAGAAACACAAAATGGGGAGATCAGTCGCAGACCCAGGAAGATCGCACAGGTAAGGGGGGGGCCCCAGCGACAGTATGAAAAGAATAGCAGAGAACCCAAGACTGACCCGAAACTGTTGTATAGCCACATAGGGGAAGCCCAACAGTCAAAACCAGGTGATCAGATTAAGGACAAAAGGGGGAAATCACAAAAAAATGATCAGGAGGTATGTGGAGCTGAAAAGGAGTTTTAAAGGGAATTTTTTTAACAGAGAGACAGGAAGGCTGGGGGGAAAGACAGCACAGGGGGAAACATAAAGGGGGGAATATCCCAACAATTTGGATGATAACAACAACTGGGGGGAGTGAAGAAGCCTTTTAAAGTGACCTTGACACCTAAAAGGCGAGGGACCGGAATCTCCCCAGGGCCTTTAAGAAGGAGCAGAGATGCGTGCGTGCCTCAACTAAACTTCAACACATCCCTTGAAACTGGCAATTACCTGAAAAAAGGAAGACAGTAATGAGCCCCCCAATTTTTAAGAAAGGAAACAGAAAGAGGCACTAAATACGACCTGTGTCTCGACTGTTTTGTTTAAAAGTCAGGGAAAAAGATTACGGGAGGAAGTGGTCAACACCTGGAAAGGAACAAGATTATAAATAAAAAACCACATGGGTTCAGGAGGCAAATCCTGTATCACAAACCCCCTGGATTTTTATGACAAGGTAACAGAAGTAAACACGAGAGAGAGGGGTTTGGGAGATTGCGTTTTTTTAGACTGCAGGAAGGCCTTTGACACAGTTCCCCACAAGAGATTATGCAGAAGCTGGAGGATCAGGCGCATTAAAAAGGGGGGACTGCATTGGATAAGGGGTACCTGACAGGGAGGCAGCAACGAGTCATGGTACGTGAAGAGGGATCACAGTGGGCGCCTGTTACAGCGGGGTCCCACAGGGTCAGTTCTAGGACCAGGCTATTTTTTATATATTTGAACGACATGTGGAAGGAAAAACTCTGAAGGTCCCTGTTCGCAATGATGTGAAAATTGAGAGAAAAATTAAATCGCGAGGGTGAGGCAAGATGCAAAGAGACCCGGCAGGCTGGACATGGGTCCAGTAACTGGTTCTCGAATTCAATCCGCCCAAATGCAAAGTCATGAAGATTTGGGGGGGGCAAGAAGACTGCAACAGAGTAAAGGCTAGGGGGACAAAGCTACAGACCTCACTCAGGGGGAAAGACCGGGGGGGTACCCTAAAACCCAGCACATCACCGGGGGCACACATCAACCAAAAAAATGCTGCGCAACGGGCGCCTGGGAAACCTAGAATACGTTCTGATACTTTAATAAGGGAAACGTTTTTAAGACACTGTACACGTTATGTTAGGCCCCTACTGGAGTATGCAGCACCATCTGGAACCACACCTGGTCAAAGCACACAAGAAGTTGAGAAGTACAAAGGGTTTTCAAAAAGGCTGTCCCCCATCAAGGGAAGTTTTGTAGAGGAAAGGTTTTAAGGAAAAACGGACTGAGACACGGAGGCAGAAAAGGGGCAGGGGGGACATGATAAAGCTACAAGATACGCGGGGGGAAAAGACAAGGTAGAAAGAGATAGGAGTTCCAAGAGGGTCCAACTGGAAGCGAAGACTCAGGATACAGGGGGCTTAGAAGATTTTTTTTCGTCATAGGTTTCAGCAAGTGGAAAAAGCTAGTAGGAAGTAGTGGAGGCAGGAACCATAATATTTTAAAAAGAGGATGACAAAGCCAGGGAAACAAGAGAGGGACCCATAGCGATCGGAAGAGGCGGGCCAGGGGTGAGTCTCGAACCCCTGCAACCCAATTTTGGTGAGTAAATTATTGAATACACACACACCACAACACACACACACACACACACACACACACACACAAACCCCACACACACACTCACACTCACATCCCCACACACACACACACACACACACTCACACACAACACACCACACACCCACCACACACACAAACACCCACACAAAACACCACACACACACACACACACACACACACACACACCACACACTCACCACTCACACTCCATACACAACACAAACACACCCACTCACACACCACACCACACACACAACCACACAACCCCCAATACACACACCACAACCACACCACAACACAAACACACACATCCACACAACCACACACCACACACACACACACAACACATAAACACACACCAAAACACACACACAACACACACACCACACACACACACACACACACACACACCACACACAACTCACCACACCACTCACATCCAAACAAAACACACCACACCACACACACTCACACAACACCCCCACACACACACACACACACACACCACACACACAACACCAAAACACAACCACACACACACAACAACACACACACCCCACACACCACACACCCCCACACCACACACCACACACACACAACCACAAAAACTACAACACAACACACAACACACACACACCCACCACACCACAACACACACACCCACACAAAAACACACACACAACACACACACAACACACACAACAACACACACACAAACAACACACCACACACACACACACACAAAACAACAACACAAAACACACAAACAACACACACACACAACACACACACAACAACACCCCACACAACCACAACACCCCACACACACACACCCCAAAAACACAAACACACCACACACACACCCCCACACACACAAAAAAAAACAACACAACACAACACACACACACACACCAACACAACACACACACACAAACACCACAACACCCACACAAAACACACACAACCACAACACACCCCACACACACACACACAACACCACACACACACACAACCCACACACCACCCACACCACACACAAAACACACACACACCCACAAAAACACACCCACACACACACACACACACACACACACACAACACACACACACACACACACACCACACACAACACCCACACACACACCCAAAAACACACACACAACACACACACCCCAACCACACACACACACCCACACACACACCCCACACACACAACCCCCCACACACAAAACACAACACCCCCACAACACACCCACACACACACCCCACACACACACACACACACCAACCCCCAAAAACACACACACCCACCACACCAACCCCCCAACACAAAAACACAACACACACACACAACCCACACACCACACACACACAAACCCCACACACACAACACAACACACACACACTCCCCACAACCACACACACACACACACACAACACCCAACACACCCACACAACACACCCACACAAACAAACCCCCCCCACTCACACACACACACACACACACACACACACACCCCCACAACACACAAACACACTCCCCCAACACACACACACACACACAAAACACCCACAAAACCCAACACAACACCACACACACAAAACAAAAACACACACACCCAACCACACACACCCCACACACACCCACACACACACAACACACAACACACACACACCACACCACACACACACACACACACACACACACACACACACCCCCACACACCCAACACACCACCCACACACAAACACACACACACAAACACACACACAAACACAACCAAAACACACAAAACACACACACAAAACAAAACACACAAACACACACAACACACCACACAAAACCCACAACACACCCACACACACACACACACACACACAACACAACACAAACACACACACACAACCACACACCCCACACAACCCACACACACACACACACACACCACAAAACACCCAACACACAACACACACACACACACACAAAAAAACACACACACACAACCACACCAACACAAAACACACACAACACACACACACCCCACACCAAAACACACACCCACACCCCAACACACACACACACACCCACACAACACACACACCCACACAACCCACACACAACACACACCCAAACCCCCACACCAAAACACACACACACACACACAACACACACACAAACACACACAACAAAACCCCACAACCCCAACACACACACACCCACACACAACCACAACACACACAACCCCACACACCACACACACCCACACAACACACACACAACAACACACACAACCCAAAACACCACACAAAAAAAAACACACACACACACACCACACCACACACACACAACCCCACCAAAACCAACACCACACCCAAAACCACCCACCACACAACACAACAACACCCAACACCACCAAAACCAAAACACACACACACCCCCACACACACACCACACCCACACACACACACAACACACACCACACAACCCACCACACCACACCACACAAACAACACACCCAAAACCCACAACAAAAAAAAACAAAAAAAACAAAAACAAAACCCCAAAACAAAAAACCCCACCACCAAAAAAAACAACAAACCCCAACAGCAAAACAACACACCCACACTAACAAAAAACAAAACCCACACAAACCCCAAAAATTTTTAACCAACAACCAAAACCAAAACCCCAAAAAACAACAAAAAAAACAAAATACAAACAAAAAACCCCCCCCCAAAACAATTTAAACAGGGAAAAACCCACACGAACAAAAAACAAATACCCCACACAACAAATTACAAGAACCCACAAAATCAAAACAAAACTCCCCAAACAAAACAAAAACCCCCCCCAAAAAAACAAAAAAAAAGAAACCCCCACACAAAAATTCGTTTTTTAAAAATTACCCTCAACTGAAAAATTAAAATTTTTTTTTAATTAACCGGAAAAAAAAATTCAATTTTAAATTTTTTCCCCCCTAAGAATAAATAATTTAGTTTGTTACCCATCACGGGAACAAATTTTCATTTAGTTTGTTACCCACAAGTAAATAAATTACGTTTAGTTGTTACCCTACGGGAAAAAAATTAACGTTTAGTTAGTTACCCCATCACGAAAAAAAATTACATTTATGTTAGTTACTCCCGAAAAGATAAATTAAACAGTTTAGTTAGTTACCCCCTCCGGAACAAAATTTAAAAATTTAGTTATTCCCCCCCACGTAAAAAAATTACAGTTTATGTTAGTTACCCCATCACGGTAACAAAATTAACAATTTATGTTAGTTACCCCATCACAGTAACTAAATTAGCAGTTTATGTTAGTTACCCCATCACGGTAACAAAATTAACAGTTTACGTTAGTTACCCCATCACGGTAACAAAATTAACAGTTTATGTTAGTTACCCCAGCAAAGTGACTAAATTAACAGTTTACGTTAGTTACCCCATCACGGTAACAAAATTAACAGTTTACGTTAGTTACCCATCACGGTAACAAAATTAACAGTTTATGTTAGTTACCCCAGCAAAGTGACTAAATTAACAGTTTACGTTAGTTACCCCATCACGGTAACAAAATTAACAGTTTACGTTAGTTACCCCATCACGGTAACAAAATTAACAGTTTATGTTAGTTACCCCAGCAAAGTGACTAAATTAACAGTTTACGTTAGTTACCCCATCACGGTAACAAAATTAACAGTTTACGTTAGTTACCCCATCACGGTAACAAAATTAACAGTTTATGTTAGTTACCCCAGCAAAGTGACTAAATTAACAGTTTACGTTAGTTACCCCATCACGGTAACAAAATTAACAGTTTACGTTAGTTACCCATCACGGTAACAAAATTAACAGTTTATGTTAGTTACCCCAGCAAAGTGACTAAATTAACAGTTTACGTTAGTTACCCCATCACGGTAACAAAATTAACAGTTTACGTTAGTTACCCCATCACGGTAACAAAATTAACAGTTTATGTTAGTTACCCCAGCAAAGTGACTAAATTAACAGTTTACGTTAGTTACCCCATCACGGTAACAAACTAAAGTTTGTCAGTTACCGATCACAGTGATAAAACTAACAGTTTATGTTAGTTACCTCCTCACAGTAACAAAATTAAGGTTATGGTAGTTACTCCATGACAGTAACAAAATTAACAGTTTATGTTAGTTATCCTGACCAAAGAACTCAAATCGGACATGTCAATTAACCCGATCACAAACACCAAACTGAAGAATTTAGGTCAGTTACCCATTTCACTGACGATAACATTAATAATTACTCTAGACACTTCCCACAGAGAGAGAGAGAGAGAGAGAGAGAGAGGAGAGAGAGAGAGAGAGAGAGAGAGAGAGACTGACATTCACTTATCCAAGAGAAGAAATGCCAGCTGCTCTAAGCTACATCACCAGCTGAGAGCTATATCAGCTTGGGGAAATAGATGGCAAGTAACATTTGCACCTGAGAAAACGCAAATGAAGATGGTCTCTAGGCACCATGATGGTAATGCTGGTGCAGTAGTAAGGATGAATGGGAGGGTGTTGGTACCTGGAGAAGAAGTTGATATCCTTGGGGTGAAATTTGACTCCAAACTAACCATGAAGAACCATGTTGTAAATCTTGCAAACAAGGCAGCCAGGAAGCTTACAGCACTTCGCCGTATCTCGCATCTGCTTGACAGTAGGGGTTGCAAGATTCTGTATGAGGCACAAGTACGCTCACACCTGGAGTATGCTCCACATTCTTGGTTTGCCTGCCCCCTCCCCTCTCATCTGCGACTGCTTGACAGAGTAGAGAACAGAGCAAGACGTCTCATCTCTCGCCTGGACCCAACCTGGATAGATCTGTCATTTCAGCAGAGCCTTCAACATAGGAGGGATGTGGGTGGCCTTACTGTTACGTACAAGGCCAATATTGTCAAAATACCACACTTGGATCCACTTCGAGGACAGCGTGAAACAAGCTTTTATGCCACAAGACGGGCAGAAAGCAGCAACTTCACTCTGGCTGTACCCTTCTCCAGAACATCACTCCATCTGAGATCATATATACCCAGGATGACTAGAGTATGGAACACATTCGTACAGCATAATGATGTCAACGAGATAAAGTCAGTTGATGAAATGAAAATGCTGGCCCACAGAAGGCTCCAACTTCATCCTGTTTCCTACTTGTATGTCTCATAACAATAAAAATGCTTTCAAATGAGCTGATGTAGGTAACAGCTCTTAGCTTGCCAATAAAGCTAGGAATCCTTAACCTGTAAGTAGTTTGTCAATAAAGCTAGGGATCCTAAACCTTGTCAAACCCTGTGTAAAAAAAAGAGAGAGAGAGAGAGAGAGAGAGAGAGAGAGAGAGAGAGAGAGAGAGAGAGAAAGAAAGAAAGCAGAGGACTGTGGTAGACCACATCTAGGCTATGTACTGATAAGGACTATCTACTTTTACCCGAGATTTAGATTTTGCCACCGAAATAGCTAGTTTATGGTGCGCTCCACATCCATCCTGTGGATGGTAGCACAGGGGGCTATGGATACACAGTAGGCCTAGGAACTAGGCCACAAAAGGGTTAAAAGGATTACATCTGGATTTATATCTACAGTTCACTTATCTGTTACATGCAAATTTAGGATATTTGCTTAATATATCTGGTATCTTATTTTCATTAATAAGATACCAGACATAGCATAAGTTATTATATCATATGTGCCTCAATAAGTGGATAATTAAGCACATAGTGGGCTGGGCTGGCCACATACTTTGTACGTATTTGGTATGATCATCATCTGTGTCTGTCAAACTGCTAGAAGTACTTGTAACCAAATCTAAGTCTGGCCACTACAACATCAGTCAGTCTGTCAGACTGCCAGAAGTACTTGTAACCAAGCCTAAGTCTGGCCACTACAGCATCAGTCAGTCTGTCAGACTGACAGAAGTACTTGTAACCAAGCCCAAGTCTGGCCACTACAGCATCAGTCTGTCAAACTCCCAGAACTACTTGTAACCAAGCCTACGTCTGGCCACTACAGCATCAGTCAGTCTGTCAGACTGCTAGAAATACTTGTAACCAAGCCTAAGTCTGGCCACTACAGCATCAGTCAGTCTGTCAGACTGCCAGAAGTACTTGTAACCAAGCCTAAGTCTGGCCACTACAGCATCAGTCAGTCTGTCAGACTGCTAGAAGTACTTGTAACCAAGTCTAAGTCTGGCCACTACAGCATCAGTCAGTCTGTCAAACTGCTAGAAGTACTTGTAACCAAGCCTAAGTCTGGCCACTACAGCATCAGTCAGTCTGTCAAACTGCTAGAAGTACTTGTAACCAAGCCTAAGTCTGGCCACTACAGCATCAGTCAGTCTGTCAGACTGCCAGAAGTACTTGTAACCAAGCCTAAGTCTGGCCACTACAGCATCAGTCAGTCTGTCAGACTGCCAGAAGTACTTGTAACCAAGCCTAAGTCTGGCCACTACAGCATCAGTCAGTCTGTCAAACTGCCAGAAGTACTTGTAACCAAGCCTAAGTCTGGCCACTACAGCATCAGTCAGTCTGTCAGACTGCCAGAAGTACTTGTAACCAAGCCTAAGTCTGGCCACTACAGCATCAGTCAGTCTGTCAAACTGCCAGAAGTACTTGTAACCAAGCCTAAGTCTGGCCACTACAGCATCAGTCAGTCTGTCAGACTGCCAGAAGTACTTGTAACCAAGCCTAAGTCTGGCCACTACAGCATCAGTCAGTCTGTCAAACTGCCAGAAGTACTTGTAACCAAGCCTAAGTCTGGCCACTACAGCATCAGTCAGTCTGTCAAACTGCCAGAAGTGCTTGTAACCAAGCCTAAGTCTGGCCACTACAGCATTAGTCAGTCTGTCAGACTGTCAGAAGTACTTGTAACCAAGCCTAAGTCTGGCCACTACAGCATCAGTCAGTCTGTCAAACTGCCAGAAGTACTTGTAACCAAGCCTAAGTCTGGCCACTACAGCATCAGTCAGTCTGTCAAACTGCCAGAAGTACTTGTTACCAAGCCTAAGTCTGGCCACTACAGCATCAGTCAGTCTGTCAAACTGCCAGAAGTACTTGTTACCAAGCCTAAGTCTGGCCACTACAACATCAGTCAGTCTGTCAAACTGCCAGAAGTACTTGTTACCAAGCCTAAGTCTGGCCACTACAGCATCAGTCAGTCTGTCAGACTGCCAGAAGTACTTGTTACCAAGCCTAAGTCTGGCCACTACAGCATCAGTCAGTCTGTCAGACTGCCAGAAGTACTTGTAACCAAGCCTAAGTCTGGCCACTACAGCATCAGTCAGTCTGTCAAACTGCCAGAAGTACTTGTAACCAAGCCTAAGTCTGGCCACTACAGCATCAGTCAGTCTGTCAAACTGCCAGAAGTACTTGTAACCAAGCCTAAGTCTGGCCACTACAGCATCAGTCAGTCTGTCAAACTGCCAGAAGTACTTGTAACCAAGCCTAAGTCTGGCCACTACAGCATCAGTCAGTCTGTCAGACTGTCAGAAGTACTTGTAACCAAGCTTTAGCCTGACCCCTACATCATCAGTCAGTGTTCACATTCAAAGTTGCTCCATAAACGTACTTATCTACGTTCATGTTATCATAGTGGGTTATAGATCTACTCAGGCTTCTAATCGCAGTCCCATAGCATTCCTTGTCATTATTTACTTCTCTCCTAATAATATTCCTAATTCTAGGCACAGATATGCCCAAGTTAAATACAACATTATCCTCCAGGGTACTTTTCTTAGTTAACATATCAACTACCTGGATTAAGGTGTATCGTATATTAACTAGGTGTGTGTGTGAGAATCAAGAATATTTACTTAAGTAGAAGAGTCGTTCCCCATCCTTCACTCCGGCCATGACCGCCATGACCGCCATGACCGCCATGACCGCCATGACCGCTATGACCGCCATGATACAGTACGAGAAACAGCCTTACCATATTTGCAGACATAGTGTGGAATTTATAATAATAATAATAATAATAATAATAATAATAATAATAATAATAATAATAATAATAATAATAATAATAATAATATTAAAAGTAATCTTTATTTCTACAAGTAAGAGGTATACAGACCGTAACTGACACCAGTGACATACTGTATAGAAAGTCCCTGGTTATGTAGAGCATTTCGGGCAAATTAGGTAAATTTTGTCCCCAGGATGATACCAGTATGGTAGATCTTCCCTGTACCCTCTCCGGTGATGGTACTAGCATGGTAGCTCTTCTCTGTACCTTGTCCAGTGATGGTACCAACTTGGTAGCTCTTCCCTGTACCTTCTCCAGTGATGGTACTAGCATGGTAGCTCTTCTCTGTACCCTCTCCAGTGATGGTACAAGCATGGTAGCTCTTGTCTGTACCCTCTCCAGTGATGGTACTAGCATGGTAGCTCTTCTCTGTACCCTCTCCAGTGATGGTACTAGCATGGTAGCTCTTCTCTGTACCCTCTCCAGTGATGGTACTAGCATGGTAGCTCTTTCTCTGTACCCTCTCCAGTGATGGTACTTAGCATGGTAGCTCTTGTCTGTACCCTCTCCAGTGATGGTACTAGCATGGTAGCTCTTCTCTGTACCCTCTCCAGTGATGGTACTAGCATGGTAGCTCTTCTCTGTAACCCTCTCCAGTGATGGTACTAGCATGGTAGCTCTTGTCTGTACCCTCTCCAGTGATGGTACTAGCATGGTAGCTCTTCTCTGTACCCTCTCCAGTGATGGTACTAGCATGGTAGCTCTTCTCTGTACCCTCTCCAGTGATGGTACTAGCATGGTAGCTCTTCTCTGTACCCTCTCCAGTGATGGTACTAGCATGGTAGCTCTTCTCTGTACCCTCTCCAGTGATGGTACTAGCATGGTAGCTCTTCTCTGTACCCTCTCCAGTGATGGTACTAGCATGGTAGCTCTTCTCTGTACCCTCTCCAGTGATGGTACTAGCATGGTAGCTCTTCTCTGTACCCTCTCCAGTGATGGTACTAGCATGGTAGCTCTTGCTCTGTACCCTCTCCAGTGATGGTACTAGCATGGTAGCTCTTCTCTGTACCCTCTCCAGTGATGGTACTAGCATGGTAGCTCTTCTCTGTACCCTCTCCAGTGATGGTACTAGCATGGTAGCTCTTCTCTGTACCCTCTCCAGTGATGGTACTAGCATGGTAGCTCTTCTCTGTACCCTCTCCAGTGATGGTACTAGCATGGTAGCTCTTCTCTGTAACCCTCTCCAGTGATGGTACTAGCATGGTAGCTCTTGTCTGTACCCTCTCCAGTGATGGTACTAGCATGGTAGCTCTTCTCTGTACCCTCTCCAGTGATGGTACTAGCATGGTAGCTCTTCTCTGTACCCTCTCCAGTGATGGTACTAGCATGGTAGCTCTTCTCTGTACCCTCTCCAGTGATGGTACTAGCATGGTAGCTCTTCTCTGTACCCTCTCCAGTGATGGTACTAGCATGGTAGCTCTTCTCTGTACCCTCTCCAGTGATGGTACTAGCATGGTAGCTCTTCTCTGTACCCTCTCCAGTGATGGTAACTAGCATGGTAGTCTTGTCTGTACCCTCTCCAGTGATGGTACTAGCATGGTAGCTCTTCTCTGTACCCTCTCGTTGCTTATGAGAGAGAGAGAGAGAGAGAGAGAGAGAGAGAGAGACAGAGAGAGAGAGAGAGAGAGAGAGAGAGAGAGAGAGAGAGAGAGAGAGAGAGAGAGAGAGAGAGAGACCAGATGAATATACGCCGCACATTTCCTTCGTAAAGCACGTTATTCTCAGCAACATCAACACACGCACCCCTCTCTCTCTTTCCCCCTCCCCTCTCTCTCTCTCCCTCTCCCCTATCACTCTCTCCCTCCCTCCTCCTCCATTCCCCCACCTCCCTCATGCACAGCCAGTCACAACATGGAGGCGGCTAGACCCGCCCCCGCCACTGTAGAAGTGTTGGTGTCAGAGACCAGAGCTGCTGGTGGCCACCCGCCAGTGTGCTGCTGAGACCTGTGAACTGAGGTGCTGTAGATGGACCTCCTCGTATCTCTCTCTCTCCCTCCTCTCTCTCTCTCTCTCTCTCTCTCTCTCCCTCCTCTCTTCTCTCTCTCTCTCTCTCCTCTCTCTCTCTCTCTTTCTCTCACGGTAAGGTACACCCACTATTGTTCCTTGTATTTTTTTTTTTTTTTGCATTCCACTCGTTTGCAAAAATATTTTTGCAACCCAAGATTTGTACACTAGTAAGCGCCAGACTTGCTGTAACATTTATTGCAGAATGAAAGTTTATATTCCTTTATTACCTCCAGGATTACTTTTTTATGAATCATTTTATTGGTGCATACTTTATTTACCATTAAAAAACTTCCATAAAGTTAGATATCTCTAAGCACTAGCTTTAACTCTCAGTGAACTTCACTTCTAGAATATTCTTTGGTAAGGGTCATGCAGTATCTGTAGGAAGAAAGGTTGGATAAAGGAGGTTTAGTAAGGGAATTAATGATGACTGATGGTCTTTAAAAAGAGTAACAGTCTGAAAGTGCTTATGGTTGCCCGTCTCGTGGTCTAACAGCCGTCAGTCAACCGAAGACAGAGCTACGGGAAATATGTACACAGAAATGTGTACGTCAGTCTTTGTTTTATATATTGATTTGCCTTTAATTCCAATTTCTAGGGATTTAAATATTCTTGACTGTTGTGTACTGGTGATATGCAGTCTTAATGACCCTCGTGTAGTATTCTTGACTGGTGGTGTACTGGTGATATGCAGTCTTAATGACCCTCGTGTAGTATTCTTGACTGGTGGTGTACTGGTGATATGCAGTCTTAATGACCCTCGTGTAGTATTCTTGACTGGTGGTGTACTGGTGATATGCAGTCTTAATGACCCTCGTGTAGTATTCTTGACTGGTGGTGTACTGGTGATATGCAGTCTTAATGACCCTCGTGTAGTATTCTTGACTGGTGGTGTACTGGTGATATGCAGTCTTAATGACCCTCGTGTAGTATTCTTGACTGGTGGTGTACTGGTGATATGCAGTCTTAATGACCCTCGTGTAGTATTCTTGACTGGTGGTGTACTGGTGATATGCAGTCTTAATGACCCGACCAACAGAGCAAAGTCAGTAGGCGAACCTTAAGAACAGTGGCCGTGTACATCTCTCTGGTGAGAATTGCAGGGTAGTAGGGTACAACGTGCCTACAGGGTATACAGAGATGAGGAGAGTTACTACCCCAGGGTAACCCAATGAAACTACTATGCTTGGTTTATTTCCCGTGAAAGTTTTTTCGTCCTTTTCCCCAGGATGCGACCCACAACAGTCACCTAACACCCAGGTACCTACTTACTGCTAGGGAGAATGCAGGTATAAGGAAATATGCCCAACATTTCCACTTGAGCTGGAAATCAAACCCGGGTCCTTCAGATGCGAGCCGATGCACTGCCACTTGAGCCACGAGCCAAATCTTTGGGCCCAAAACCCCTTCATGTATGCACCTCCCTTCAAGAGAGGTTTTTCAGGAGTCGGATCTTACCTGGAGTTTACCTGGAGAGAGTTCCGGGGGTCAACGCCCCCGAGGCCCGGTCTGTGACCAGGCCTCCTGGTGGATCAGAGCCTGATCAACCAGGCTGTTACTGCTGGCTGCACGCAATCCAACGTACGAGCCACAGCCCGGCTGGTCAGGTACCGACTTTAGGTGCTTGTCCAGTGCCAGCTTGAAGACTGCCAGGGGTCTATTGGTAATCCCCCTTATGTATGCTGGGAGGTAGATGAACAGTCTCGGGCCCCTGACACTTATTGTATTGTCTCTTAACGTGCTAGTGATACCCCTGCTTTTCATTGGGGGGATGTTGCATCGTCTGCCAAGTCTTTTGCTTTCGTTGTGAGTGATTTTCGTGTGCAAGTTAGGTACTAGCCCCTCTAGGATTTTCCAGGTGTATATAATGATGTATCTCTCCCGCCTGCGTTCCAGGGAGTACAGGTTCAGGAACTTCAAGCGCTCCCAGTAATTGAGGTGTTTTATCTCCGTTATGCGCGCTGTGAAGGTTCTCTGTACATTTTCTAGGTCAGCAATTTCACCTGCCTTGAAAGGTGTTGTTAGTATGCAGCAATATTCCAGCCTAGATAGAACAAGTGACCTGAAGAGTGTCATCATGGGCTTGGCATCCCTAGTTTTGAAGGTTCTCATTATCCATCCTGTCATTTTTCTAGCAGCTGCGACTGATACAATGTTATGGTCCTTGAAGGTGAGATCCTCCGACATGATCACTCCCAGGTCTTTGACGTTGGTTTTTCGCTCTATTTTGTGGCCGGAATTTGTTTTGTACTCTGATGAAGTTTTGATTCCTCGTGTTTACCATATCGGAGTAATAAATTTCTCATCGTTGAACTTCATATTGTTTTCTGCAGCCCATTGAAAGATTTGGTTGATGTCCGCCTGGAGCCTTGCAGTGTCTGCAATGGAAGACACTGTCATGCAGATTCGGGTGTCATCTGCAAAGGAAGACACGGTGCTGTGGCTGACATCCTTGTCTATGTCAGATATGAGGATGAGAAACAAGATGGGAGCGAGTACTGTGCCTTGTGGAACAGAGCTTTTCACCGTAGCTGCCTCGGACTTTACTCTGTTGACGACTACTCTCTGTGTTCTGTTAGTGAGGAAGTTATAGATCCATCGACCGACTTTTCCTGTTATTCCTTTAGCACGCATTTTGTGCGCTATTACGCCATGGTCACACTTGTCGAAGGCTTTTGCAAAGTCTGTATATATTACATCTGCATTCTTTTTGTCTTCTAGTGCATCTAGGACCTTGTCGTAGTGATCCAATAGTTGAGACAGACAGGAGCGACCTGCTCTAAACCCATGTTGCCCTGGGTTGTGTAACTGATGGGTTTCTAGATGGGTGGTGATCTTGCTTCTTAGGACCCTTTCAAAGATTTTTATGATATGGGATGTTAGTGCTATCGGTCTGTAGTTCTTTGCTGTTGCTTTACTGCCCCCTTTGTGGAGTGGGGCTATGTCTGTTGTTTTTAGTAACTGTGGGACGACCCCCGTGTCCATGCTCCCTCTCCATAGGTTGGTAAAAGCTCGTGATAGGGGCTTCTTGCAGTTCTTGATGAACACGGAGTTCCATGAGTTTGGCCCTGGGGCAGAGTGCATGGGCATGTCATTTATCGCCTGTTCGAAGTCATTTGGCGTCAGGATAACATCAGATAGGCTTGTGTTAACCAAATTCTGTGGCTCTCTCATAAAAAATTCATTTTGATCTTCGACTCTCAGTCTGGTTAGCGGCTTGCTAAAAATTGAGTCATATTGGGACTTGAGTAGCTCACTCATTTCCTTGCTGTCATCTGTGTAGGACCCAGCTAGTGGTAAATCTTGCACTATCCTCTATCTTGTCCAGAAATCGGGGAAAAAATGGTTGGAGGCAGTTAAAGTCAGAGACAGGATTAATTTAGTTAGTCGAAGTCAGAGACAGGATTAATTTAGTTAGTCGAAGTCAGATAAAGGATGGATTTAGGCAGTCGAAGTCAGATAAAGGATGGACGAAGGCACACCTATAGAATGTTGTACACACAACCCGTGTATGTGTTCCACTCATAATGTTTCTCGGTCACTGCAGAAAAGAACGTGACACGCAGATTCTAAATTGATAAACGTTATAGCTTAAAAGAACAGTTGACTTTGAAACCACTTGCGTTACAGAGTTCAGCACGCAAGTCTTCATCGGCCTTGTAGAAGCAACGACATTTTGCCCACAAGATATCATCCTAGGCTATCCATTTGCAACGCTTTCAGAACAGCGACAGAAAGCATGTCTATGTTGCAAATACTCTAGCATTATTTCAATGATGTGCAATTAGTTCTCTTATCAAACTCCTCTACACTGTACAGAGCATTTTTTTTTTCGAAAATGCTATTGAAAACGACCCTCAAAAATTGAACAGTTCGTGGAAAGACCTTCTTAGTATCTGCTATTTTATTTTTCAATGCTTGTCAATCGCATCAGTGAAAAATTATACTTTTCAGAGGACTTATAAAATGAGAGAAAACAACAATATTGCTAAAATAAAACATTGCCACAATAAAATGATACATTAGTTGCACTTATGTCCCTTTATCCAACATATTGTCGATAATTCTATGAACATTAATACTAAAATGATATATATATAACAATGTCAGCATTGCTACGATGATGCATGAGAATCGTATAAATCGCTGATAGCTTTCCATGCAAGAGTTTAGTCCTGCGTGACAGAAAGACACTGAAAGATTTGGAAAAAGTACAAATATTCTTTACTATAAGGCTGAGCAATTAGACACATCCTCAGCCCCTGGGCATCTTTATTTAAAGACGTTTCGCCCACCAGCGGCCTCTTCAAACCCTCAATTTTCTTGGTATTGTATACCAGCGCTGCTCCTGGCTTTGCTCTAACCATATATGTCATTATATGGAAAAATAGGTTTAATAAATACGTCTGATAGATCAAGGGAAAGTTAATGTTATGTTATAACTTGCAAACCCCATTTCTTGACAACTGGGACAATTTCTATGGTAAACATGATATGTATCCCAGGAATGGGGTACATCTCTCTGGGGCAGGAGTGGTAGTGTTAGCCAACTCGATCGATAGGGCCGTTACTGACTTGTCCAGGACTTTACACTTGTGAAAGATAGAGGTATGGGTGTGTGTGGGAAACACAGGGTTGAAAACAGAAGATATTACCAGGATACCTCAGGGATATGTTTAAAATATATCATTCATCATAAAGTTACTAATAAATGCAATGCCAACGAAGAGAGACAGTAGAGATGCAATGCCAACGAAGAGAGACAGTAGAGATGCAATGCCAACGAAGAGAGACAGTAGAGGGCAGCGAGTCACTAGCTCCCTTAAGATTTACTGTACTAATAGTAGGAGTGTAAGAAATAGGATAGATGAGCTAAGATTAATTTAATATGGAGGTAGTTTAGATATTATTGCTATGAAAGAGACCTGGTTCAACCTTAAAGATAGAGAAATGCCTTCTGAATGCCACATACGAGGATATAAACTATTCCACACTCATAGGGTCAACAGGAAAGGTGGTGGAGTGGCGATGAACGTCAGAGATAATGTGAATTGTATTAGACGAGATATTAAATTAGAAAAGTCGGCCACTGAATTGATTTGGCTAGTTTCTCGAAGGTCGTGTCGTGAAAAACTAATCTTGAGTGTAATTTACAGGCCTCCAAACCTTGAGAGGGAGCGCAGTAAACTTCTATGAGACGGAATTCACACGGCATCTAGATACAGAATTGTTAGGTTGATGGGAGATTTTATCTTTAGACAAACTGACTGGAGCAATTTGACAGAAAATCTTGAGTTTATAGACTTTCTTGATACGATCCAGGATTGCTTTTTAAAACAGTTTGTGACAGAACAAACTAGAGGAAATAACCTACTGGACTTGGTTCTTGCCAAAAAGGAATCAGTAATAATCTTGAAGTTAATAATGAACTTGGGGAAAGCGATCATTAATCACTCAATTTCAATACATTATGGAATTACCTTAATAAGTACAACAAAGTCTATGTTCCTGACCTCAGCTTGGACAATTTCATTCACTAAATATTGTAGATCTCAATATCACGGATTGCGACAAAGATTTAGGAGTTCTGGTTAGCAGTAATCCTAAACCAAGACAACAGTGCATAAGTGTTCGCAATACAGCGAACAGAATCCTTGGCTTCATATCAAGAAGTATAAATAATAGGAGTCCTCGGGTTGTTCTTCAACTCTATATATCTTTGGTTAGGCCTCATTAAGATTATACTGCACAGTTTTGGTCACCGTATTGCAAAATAGTTTTAAATACACTGGAAAACGTACAGAGAAAGATGACAAAGTTGATTCCATGTATCAGAAATCTTTCTTACGAGGATAGACTGAGACCCTGAATCTGCACTGTCTAGAAAGGCGTAGAATTAGGGATGACGTGATTGAGGTGTATAAATGGAAAACAGGAAAAAATAAAGGGAATGTAAATAACGTGATAAAAGTATCTAATCAAGGCAGGACTCACAACAATAGTTTCAAGTTGAAGTGACAGGATGGAGCCTTATATAGCGCTATATAAGGCTCCATCCTGTCACTTCAACTCCATATTGTTTCAGACTATGGAACAATGCTCTTCTCCAGACTGAGGGACTGACCACCTCAAAACTTTAAGGGTGATGGACTGATTACATCGTCTTCAAGTCTCTTCTGCTTCTATCAACTTTTCTGTACTCGACTGAAGAAGCCTACTGTGTAGGCGAAACGTTTCGTAATAAAGATACCTAACTGTTGCATATGTGTCTTACCTAACAAAATGTCACATTAGTTGCACTTGTGTCCTTCTACCCAACATATTGTCGGTAATTCTACCAACATTATTACAAAGCTACACAAGGTTTTAGCTTCTATGACGGTACTCGGGAGTTTGTTCCACTCATCCACAACTCTATTACTAGAACGTAAGAACATAAGAAAGAAGGAACACTGCAACAGGCCTACTGACCCATGCGGAGCAGGTCCATCTCCCCCCCCCCCGGATTATCCCAATGACCCACCCAGTCTGTGTATGACTTGAAAAAGCCCACTGTGTGGGTGAAACGTTGTCAATAAAGGATCACATTATACTGCATATGTGTTTATGTTTCCACTGGTCACCTCCACTCAAGGATGGAGCACTGTACCAGACCCAACAGTACAAGCTAGTCAGGTCCAACTCACACCCACCCACACCCACTCATGTATTTATCTAACCTATTTTTAAAACTACACAACGTTTTAGCTTCAATAACTGTACTCGGGAGTTTGTTCCACTCATCCACAACTCTATTACCAAACCAGTGCTTTCCTATATCCTTCCTGAATCTGAATTTTTCCAACTTAAAACCATTGCTGCGAGTCCTGTCTTGGCTGGAAATTTTCAGCACACTATTTACATCCCCTTTATTTATTCCTGTTTTCCATTTATACACCTCGATCATATCCCGCCTAATTCTACGCCTTTCGAGAGAGTGCAGATTCAGGGCCTCAGTCTATCCTCATAGGGAAGATTTCTGATACATGGGATCATCTTTGTCATCCTCCTCTGTACGTTTTCCAGAACATTTATATCCATTCTGTAATACGGTGAAAAGAACTGAGCAGCATAGTCTAAATGATGCCTAACCAAGGATATATAGAGTTGAAGAACAACCTGAGGACTTCTATTATTTATACTTCTATATATGAAGCCAAGAATTCTGTTAGCTTTATTGCGAACACTAATGCACTGTTGTCTTGGTTTTAGATTACTGCTAACTAGAACTCCTAAATCCTATATCCTTTCTAAATCCAATTTTTTCAACTTGAAACTATTGTTGTGAGCCCTGTCTTGATTAGATACTTTTATCACGTTATTTACATTCTGTTTATTTATTCCTGTTTTCCATTTATACACCTCAATCATATCCCCCCTAATTCTACGCCTTTCTAGACAGTGCAGATTCAGGGCCTCAGTCTATCCTCGTAAGAAAGATTTCTGATACATAGAATCAACTTTGTCATCTTTCTCTGTACGTTTTCCAGTGTATTTATAACTATTTTGTAATACGGTGACCAGAACTGTGCAGTATAATATTAATATATATATATATATTATATATATATATATATATATATATTATATATATACATACATATACATATATATATATATATATATAATATATATATTTTATATATATATATATATATATATATATATATATATATGTATGTGTATATATATATATTATATATAAAATATATATTTTATATATATATATATATGTATGTATGTATATATATATATATATATATTACATATATATGTATGTATATATATATGTATGTATATATATATATATTATTATATATATATATATATATATATATATATATATATATATATATATATATAAATATATATATATATATATATATATATATATATATAAGCCACTTCTCGCATATACTGTATTCTTTTTAAGATTGATGGACTGATTTGAGGTGGTCAGTCCCAATTTGAGAGACTGACCACCTCAAAACTACGTCTTCAAGGGTGATGGACTCATTACATCTCCACTGCTTCTGCTAACTCTTGTGTACTCGACTGAAGAAGCCTACTCTGTAGACGACAAGTTTCGGTATAAAGATACCTAACCGTTGTACATCTGACTTTTTCAACTCGTCGGTATTGTCTACCATCTTTGTATTTATATATATTTTCCAGTCACTTTCCTGTGACTTGGTTGATTATTTCATAATATTTGTTTACTAATATACCTTGATTAGCAACGGGAAGTATTTGTGCTAATTCTTTATTTGTTAAATCTGAATTAGTAGTACAGAGACATAACAAAAAACTAATTATTTTTTTAATAATGTCGGCAGAATTACCAACAATATGTTATTAAAAGGACACAAGTGCAATTAATGTGACGTTTTATTGTGTTACGTAGCTTGGTTGGTAGCGCACTCAGCTCACACAGTGAAGTCCGTGGTTCGATCCCTGGTGTGGCTGGAAGCATTGAGATGTGTTTCCTTATTAAGACAACCGCTGTCCATGTTCACCTAGCAGTAAGTAGGTACCTGGGTGTTAGTTGACTGGTCTGGGTCGCATCCTGGGGACAAAATTAACCTAATTTGCGGGAAATGCTCTGCATAACCAGAGACTTTCTGTGTAGTATGTCAGTGATGTCAGCTATGGTCTGTATAAGTTGTATCATCTACTGGTAGCAATAAATATTATTATTATTATTATTATTAATTTGTAGAAATGAAGATATAATTATTATTATTATTACTATTATTATAATTATTATTATTATTATTATTATTATTATTATTATTATTATTATTATTATTATTATTATTATACTGTGATTATAATAGTTATCATTATTTACTTGTAGAAATAAAGATTATTATTATTATTATTATTATTATTATTATTATTATTAAATTTTTATTATACTGTGATTATATAATTATCATTATTTACTTGTAGAAATAAAGATTATTATTATTATTATTATTATTATTATTATTATTATTATTATTATTAACATTTCGCTGTGCAGGAGGTTTATCAGGCTGTTTGGGAGAGCAAAACGTCGCCACAATAAACTGTCACATTAGTTACACTTGTGATCTTATAAATAATATAATAAATTATATTTGACATGCAACAGAATTAGTAAATTGTTTAAAAATATTAGTTAATTGACCGTCCCTGGGGAGCGTTGACCCCGGAACACACTCCAGGTATAATCCAGATATACTCCAGGTATACTCCAGGTATAGTCCAGGTACACTCCAGGTATAATCCAGGTATACTCCAGGTATAATCCAGGTAACTCCCGGGGATACTCCGGGATAGGGTTTCCGG